>JAQNDB010000543.1:0-77938 GCA_029204045.2 Tillandsia leiboldiana | reverse complement strand
GGATTCAGTAAGGAATCAAGAGACCTGGAAAAAAGGATCAAGTGCTAGAGACATGAAATTGGAAAACGGGAATTAGAGTCAATGTAACTCTAAGATAATAGTGGAACATGAAGTAGAGTCAGTGTAACCCTAAGTTAATAGTGGAACAGGAAAATAGAGTTAAGTTAACTCTAGGATTCAATGAGGACTCAGGAAGTGGGAAAGATCCCCAGGTTAAAGAGTTGATCAAATATAACCCTAGAATGCATAGGATGTCTGGGCAAAATGGACAATAACTTTAACTTCAATTTGGTTAAGCAAAAGAAAGTGAAATGTGTAAGAGTCCAGGAGACATCTCTGGTTACCGTGTGGCAGACCCAGGGTAAGGATGAAAAAGTGGTTAATAAGCAAGACAAGCAAATTGCTCAAGATAGAGCTAAAATTGGTTAAAAGCAAGACAAGCAAATTGCTTAAGATAAAGAGAATGAAAAAGAGGAATAAATGACGCCTTCGAATTTGAGACTCGTCAAGTGGAGCAGGACTCCCTGGGCAGTGACCCGTCGGACGAGGTACTTTCGAAAGGCTTAAAGTGAAAGCAAGGAGCTAAATGCTCAAAGGAAAGAGAAAGAAATTTGCCAGTGGCAAAAAGGGAGCTAATGCTCCGAAGAAAGAAAAGCAAGTGTTCAAAGGCAAAGAGGCTAAGAACTAAAGTAAAAAGAGAAAGAAAAGAAAAAAGAAAGAGAAAGAAAATAAAAGAAAAAAATAAAACGGGCGTACCTCCGGGGGCGAACGTACAACTGTCGGAGTTGGACAGGATCCCTCTCCCGGGCAGCGGACCCGTATGACAGGTTCTAGAGTACTACTTGTCAGAGTTGGGCAGTGACCCTATCGGGCAGTGTACCGTATGACAAGTCCCCCGGTAGGACGGGGTAACACTTGCGAGTGTTATCGGCAACTTTAGAAATCTTATCTCATGGTAGCAGGGACTACCGGGCTGGGGCCCGTCGGATAAGAATTTCTGAGGGTTAACTTGAACTAAAGCACCAGAATTTAAAGAATAAAGAGAAACTAGAGTGGCCAAGGTGGTCGGGTAGTTTATCCTGTGTACAGCGGCATGTGGCCGAGTTGGTGCTTAATAGCCTAGTATGACTAGACAGAGTAGTGCTGGGTCGATAAGTAATACAGATAGTGATATATTATTTCGCATAGCTGCATTTTGTATCCTGGATTTTAGTTTCCTAGCACTATTATTATTGCTTCCATTGGACCAAGTGGTGTAGGACACTTTATCTCGGTGGTTAAACCCACTGGGAACTATGTCGTAGTTCTCACACCCCTTGGGTGACTCCCCCCCACAAGGTTCAGGTTGGATGCAGCGATCGCGACGGGTCAGAGGCACACGAGGTATACGACAGGGGCAAGGGCCCAGCAGCATAGAGACCTAGAGGGTCTAGCAGAGGTATCCCATTTTTACATTTCTTGAGTGAACCTTGTATGGTGAGGAATTTATGTAAAGGAATTGTAATAATTCTTATATTTGCAAGTTCCGAGATGTAAAGTGTAATAAAGTAATGCATGGTTCACTCTTGTATGCTTTCATTTCGCATTAACTATTGTTATTGAATGAAAGTTTTAAATTTGTAGTGATTTTTTAGTACTCTGATATTGAGCTTCCACATACACTTGTTGTGTTATATGGATGTTACCGTTCTTTTCGGGTAGGAAAAGGTCTTACCCGATTGGCGGGTTGTTGGCGTGCCCGAACCGTACAAATTGGCGGACTCGGGGGTGACAGATTAGAGTGGTATCAGAGCCTAGGAATAGTGCTAGGTGGTTAGCAACCTTAGGGAGACCCTAGGGGAGTAGCACGAGAGAGTGCGCGGATATTTGGGCGAAAGTATTCGATGGTACGTGTTGATTCCCAAGAAGGATTTGGGATTGATCGAGGGCGACGAGCTTTCATTCTTCGGATATTACGTTGGCGGCCGACAGCGTAATGTTGGAGATGAAAAGGAGTACCCTCCTATACTTTCGCATGATTGAGTCGACGAGCCTTTTTGTTGGTATAGACTGCGCGTTGCTCAAATGGCTAAATTTGGGCTAGTTGTTTTGTTGTGGTGTGCATATTGGCGATGACACCACATAGGGAAACGCGCCTGTTTCGACTCGAGTCACGTGAGGGCTCGGGGTCAAACGGCGTACACGAGCTGCGATAGCAGGTGGCCGCACTTTTGGTGTGGTCCAGCAGCAGATCAAGCTTCTTGCCGCTAAGCGGAAACTTCCGCCGACAGGAAGACAGATTCCGACGCCTATGGGTGGCGTCAAGGTGATGGTCGGAGCAGATCAATAGGCTCCAGTAGTTGATAGCACAGCAAGCTAAGGCTGCATAAATGACGCATAAGCGTACGGCGTCGCCGCATGTTGGGGCGACAGTAGAGAGAGCGGCAGTGGCCGCCGAGCTTTTGTCGGCGCACCCTGCACCTTCAGCAAGGGGTGCTATAAGCTTGTGTCAGCTAGTTTGCTGGCAAAGTGTGGTTGGAAAGGTCCAGTGAGAGACCGACTCACGGAACGCTGGTGATCGCTATGTGCGAGAACCGAGTAAATATGTCCTAAGAGTTAGGGCAAGAAGGATTTACGGGCCTAGAGTAGGCTTCAAGATGCGTGGATTCTCGATAGAGTGAGAGTTACTGGTGCCGTTCTGATGAATGGGTGTAATGGCAAGGATGCCACCGCAGGATTTGCGTGTTAATCACCAGAATGGTGAAATGTTATTGTGGTGCCTCGACCCAGTTGGGAGAGTTACACAAGAGCCGTAGGGTACGTAAGCGAATCGCTTAACACTGGATTTCTGCGAGTTAGCATGGGGGCGTAGGACGCCCAATGTTGGGTGCTCATGGAGCAAAAGTATTGTTTAGCCAGAGAGAGCTGAGGTGGCATAGTTGCCTTTGCCCAGTGTGGCCAGAGTTGACAGAGAGTTTGGGTCGTAGATTGACGACTTGCTAGTTGGTTTTGCTTAGTGAGCATAGTGGTCGCGTGGCGACGATTGGCGGGTTCGCTTGGGGACGATCCGTGCCTGGACCAAGTTTGTGGACTGTGGGCCTGTAGCCCAGTGGGCAGGCGCAGTCAGCTGTGAGAGACAGCGGCCCAAGACTGATGGCGGGGCATGATAGAGATTTGGTCGGGGCGGTAGTCCGAGCGATGACCGGGAATGTGGAATGCCACGTGTGAGCATTGAGGCTATTAGTACATTGAGAGTGGGATATGACCAGCCGTAGAGCTAGTGGCGATTGAGGTACTGTAGCTCCTAGTGGGAGTGTTGGTGTAATAATCCTAAGTGAGGATCTACCCGTATGACGATTGGGTCTGTGTGCTAGTGAGAGCCATTATACAGAGTTGGACTGGTTGGGCTATAGGCCCCTATTGACTGTGGTATGTGAACCTATTAGTAGTCCGAGATGTCGGGTTAGCTGATAACCCGTGGACTTAGAGCACTAGCAGCGTGTGTGATAGCTGGGAACTCGTGGATTGGCCTTGCCCTCCACATTAGGCAGCGGAGCGATCGGAATATGCGGTAAATGTAATTGGTTGCGAAATTGACAAGAATTCTGCAAATAAAGATTGGGTCATTCGTGGCGATGAAGAGAGCAAGTGCTCAAATGTGTCTCTCACCTACTTGGTGAAAGTGGCCAGACACCGGGTCTGAGTTTGCCCCTGAGTTGAGATAGGGATCCAGGAATGGGCTGCTCGTGTAATTGTGGGCGAGCAGGCAATGCGATGCCGGTCACGATATACAGTGAGCCCAGCAGTGACGGCAAGATTCCTCCCTCTCGATCAATTAGGAGTCGAGATGTGATTCAAGTTTCGAGGATGAAACTTATTTAAGGGGGGTAGAATGTAATGAACCGAATTTTGGCACATAAATAAATGTAAGTAAAATGGTATGAAATACGATTTTTATGAAAGTTGGGGAAGTAAAGAACATTTGGAAGCGAGGTTGGGCCCACATCGAGATAAAATAAGGAGATCTAGAATTTTATTGAGAAAAGGGGGCCCGGATTTTTAGTGGAAAATTCACAGTGTCGGAAAATTCCGAGAAATTACAGGAGCTCCGTAAATATGTTTTAAGGACACAGTAAAAGTTTCGCGTTGATCAGATGCCGGATAGTGAGAACGGGCTCGCCAACCGTATCGAAAAATTCTAATAAAATTACGGGAGGTCCGTAAATATGTTTTGAGGTCACAGTAAAAATTTCGCGTTGATCGGGTTTCCGGATTGTGAGAACGGGGTCCGCCAACGATTCTGGATACAGCGAGACCTTCGGTGACCCAGAAATGGCCCAATTGAAAATTTAAAATTTTCTGTGATAGATTAAGTTGAGACAAACTTGCCTGTCAAATTTTGGACTGAAACGGACGAAAAACGGAAAAAAAACGGACGAAAACGGATTTCTGATTGGTAACAGCGCGCGGATCGAGGAGGCAGGGTGGCGTGCTGCGCAAGGCGCGCAGCAGCGCGGGTCAGGGGGGGGCCGCCACATGGCAGGCCCCTATTGGGCCGCACGGGCGCGGGGACGCGCGCCCGTGGGGGGGCGCGGGGGTGCGCGCCTGTGTGGCGCGCACAGGGCGCGCGCCTGAACTGGAGGCGCGCGCCCCTGTGTGGTGGACCGCCACCCGGCGGTTCCCCATTGGGTGCCCCGTGGACCCGGTCCATTGGACCAATCCTCCATCTCCTCCTTTTTCTTCTTCTTCTTTTCTTCCTCCTTCTCCACCCGCAGACCCTTCTTCCTCTATTTTCTCTTCTTCTTCTCCAACCGAGCATCGTGAGGGAGAGAGGGAGGGGATTTCGTGGGTTGGAGCGGCGCGTCGGCGACCTCATGAAGTGCGCGAAGTTTTCCAAAAGTCAGATGGGCGGCGCGGCGTTGTCGAGGTAAATCCCGCGTATTATTTTGCGGTATTTTGACACAGTTTTGGAACGTCCTTTTGGACATTGGAATTGACCCCATGCTCTTATGCGTGCTAGGGACCGTGTTTTACTGTGCCGTTATACTGCGCGGACTGTCGCGAGCATTTTGGGCACGCCTCGTTTTGCGTGCAAGCCTGTAGAAATAACGCACCGTTTTGCGTGCGGATTCGAAGAATATGCGCAGTTTTGAACGCGAACTCGTAAAACGTGCACTGTTTTGCGTGCAACTTTGAAAAAGGAACGTGCACCGTTTTGCGTGCCAATATAAGGTATGTGATCCGTTTTGCGTGCAGGTTGGACTAACGGGTACCGTTTTGCGTGCAGACTCTGATGTTTGTATTGTTTTGCATGCAGGACGAGGAAAAATGTGCACTGTTTTGCGTACAACCCCACAGTGAGGCGTGCACCGTTTTGCGTGCCGATTTGAGGTAGTGTACCGTTTCGCGTGCAGATAGTGTTGTCACGCACCGTTTTGCGTGCCATCGCTAATGTTATGCACTGTTTTACATGCAGGGTTGGAAAAATGTGCACCGTTTTGCGTGCAACCCCACTGTGAGGCATGCACCGTTTGGCGTGTAGATTTGAGGTACGTGCACCGTTTCGCGTGCAGATCGTGTTGTCGCGCATCGTTTTGCGTGCCGGCTGATGTGGCGCGCATCATTTTACGTGTGGGTTTTTAATGATATGCACCGGTTTGCGTGCAGGATTGGAGGACGTGCATCATTTTGCGTGCGGACTCGAGGGATGTGCACCGTTTTACGTGCAAGCTCGAGAAAACAAGTGGAATCGCGCGGAGACCAATTGCAAGTGTCTACAAGCAATTGGGTGCATCACAAGGTAGGGAATTCTGCCGAAATTGGGTGACCTCTCTCCTTGCTCCTTTGCTTTTCGATTCGAAGCATGATAGTAGCCTGTTAGAGGCGTTAGGTAATTATGATTATAATTGCCTGTGTAGATGGATTCAGATGAAAAAGTGCAACTGTTGGTTGCCAGAGATAGAGGAATAGATGTGCATGTGTAAATGGACACATAGGAAAAGTGCAACTGTTGGTTGCCAAAGATATATGATGAATATGCATGCGTAGAAGTAATTACAATTTGATGAATGAAATAAAAATTACTGCATGCATGAAAAAGAATTAGCTATTTATGATTGTGATCATGTTAGGGTATAACCCTAGGAATCACGTGACATAAGGGAATAACATTTGTTGGTAGTAAGACTAGGAGAAAACCTAATATAGGGGTTTGACGAGTGACATCAACTTAGGAGTTATCCTAGGGTGGACGAGTGGCATGGTCTTAGGTGATAACCTAGGGACACTGAATAGAGTGATCAACATAAAGTCAAGGAACTCTAGGATGTATATGACATGGGACTTAGGTAAAGGAAACCTAAGGAGAACTAGTGATCAACATAGAGTCAAGGAACTCTGGGATGAGTATGACATGGAACTTAGGTAAAGGGAACCTACGGTGAACTAGTGATCAACATAGAGTCAGAGAACTCTAGGATGTATATGACATGGAACTTAGGTAAAGGAAACCTAAGGAGAACTAGTGATCAACATAGAGTCAGGGAACTCTAGGATGTATATGACATGGAACTTAGGTAAAGAGAACCTAAGGTGAACTAGTGATCAGCATAGAGTCACGGAACTCTAGGACAAGTATGACATGGAACCTAGGTAAAGGGAATCTAAGGTGAGCTAGAAGAGTTTAAACTCACAGACAGAAAAATAGAGTCAAGTTGACTCTAGGATTCAGTAAGGAATCAAGAGAATGGAAAAATGGATCAAGTGTAGAGACATGAAATGGAAAACGGGAAATTAGAGTCAATGTAACTCTAAGATAATAGTGGAACATGAAGTTAGAGTCAGTGTAACCCTAAGTTAATAGTGGAACAGGAAAATAGAGTTAAGTTAACTCTAGGATTCAATGAGGAATCAGGAAAGTGGGATAAGATCCCAAGGTTAAAGAGTTGATCAAATATAACCCTAGAATGTCATAGGATGTCTGGGCAAATGGACAATAACTTTAACTTCAATTTGAGTTAAGCAAAAGAAAGTGAAATGTGTAAGAGTCCAGGAGACTCTCTGGTTACCCGTGTGGCAAGACCCAGGGTAAGGGATGAAAAAGTGGTTAATAAGCAAGACAAGCAAATTGCTCAAGATAGAGCTAAAATTGGTTAATAAGCAAGACAAGCAAATTGCTTAAGATAAAGAGAATGAAAAGAGGATATAAATGACGCCTTCGAATTTGAGACTCGTCAAGTGGAGCAGGACTCCCTGGGCAGTGACCCGTCGGACGAGGTACTTTCGAAAGGCTTAAAGTGAAAGCAAGGAGCTAAATGCTCAAAGGAAAGAGAAAGAAATTTGCCAGTGGCAAAAAAGGAGCTATATGCTCGAATAAGAAAGAAAAGCAAGTGTTCAAAGGCAAAGAGGCTAAGAACTAAAGTAAAAAGAGAAAGAAAATAAAAAAAAGAAAAGAGAAAGAAAATAAAAGAAAAAAATAAAACGGGCGTACCTCCGGGGGCGAACGTACAACTGTCGGAGTTGGACAGGATCCCTCTCCCGGGCAGCGACCCGTATGACAAGTTCTAGAGTACTCTTGTCAGAGTTGGGCAGTGACCCTATCGGGCAGTGTCCCGTATGACAAGTCCCCCCGGTAGGACGGGGTAACACTTGCGAGTGTTATCGGCAACCTTAGAAATCTTATTTTATGGTAGCAGGACTACCGGGCTGGGGCCCGTCGGATAAGAATTTCTGAGGGTTAACTTGAACTAAAGCACCAGAATTTAAAGAATAAAGAGAAACTAGAGTGGCCAAGGTGGTCGGGTCAGTTTAACCCTGTGTACAGCGGCATAGTGGCCGAGTTGGTGCTTAATAGCCTAGTATGACTAGACAGAGTAGTGCTGGGTCGATGAGTATATACAGATAGTGATATATTATTTCGCATAGCTGCATTTTGATATCGAGGATTTTAGTTTCCTAGCACTATTATTATTGCTTCCATTGGACCAAGTGGTGTAGGACACTTTATCTCGGTGGTTGAACCCACTGGGAACTATGTCGTAGTTCTCACACCCCTTGGGTGACTCCCCCCCACAGGTTCAGGTATGGATGCAGCGATCGCGACAGTTCAGAGGCAGATGGCGAGGTATACGACAGGGGCAAGGGCCCAGCAGCATAGAGACCTAGAGGGTCTAGCAGAGGTATCCTATTTTTACATTTCTTGAGTGAACCTTGTATGGTGATGAATTTATGTAAAGTAATTGTAATAATTCTTATATTTGCAAGTTCCGAGATGTAAAGTGTAATAAAGTAATGCATGATTCACTCTTGTATGCTTTCATTTCCGCATTAACTGTTGTTATTGAATGAAAGTTTTAAATTTGTAGTGATTTTTAGTACTCTGATATTGAGCTTCTGCATACACTTGTTGTGTTATTATGGATGTTACCGTTCCTTTCGGGTAGGAAAAGGTCTTACCCGATTGGCGGGTTTGTAGGCGTGCCCGAACCGTACAAATTGGCGGACTCGTGGCGTGACAGGCTCTAGGCATAGCCCCTCGTTGTTCTCGACCCAGAGAAAAGGCAGCCCTTAGAACCCACACTACTCGAATCATCTCGAGTGGGTAAGTTTATAAGAAACAGTGACATTTATTACTGAAAGCCATTTGATCTGAGAGAAATCAATTTTTAATTATTTTTAGTCTTTTTAGGAAAACAATTTGATAACAAGTTTTATGTCCAAACCTCGAAGAGCTAATGCCCTCGTCCTATCAAACAAGAACAGACTCAGGCGACCCTGCGAGGCTTGGAAGAAAACATTGGCTGATTAAAATTATGTGTGAGTCCAAAAAGGTTCTGGGTTCAAGGTCCTGCTGTCACTAGTACTGTAATGTACCAGATTTATGGTATATAAATAAATAAAATAAAAATGTTATGAAATACTATTTTTATTGAATTCAGAGAAAAGTGCTAAATTATGATTTACTCAAAATAGGGGAGAATGTAGTACACCGATCTCCGCAGAATGGCGAAACTCAGCAAAAAATACTTGTAACACATTTCAAATGTAATTACAAGTGAGTTGTAAGCATTTCGAATCGACGCAAAGGCCATTGAGTCGAAAAGTTAGTTGTAGTTGAGAATTTGAAGTTTCAAATTCTAAAGCTTAAGTTCGCCGATTTCTGCGAAGTGGCGAAACTCAGCAAAAATACTTGTAACACATTTCAAATGTAATTACAAGTGGGTTGGAAGCATTTCGAATCGACGCAAAAGCCGTTGAGTCGAAAAGTGAGTTGTAGTTGAGAGTTTGAAGCTTCAAATTTGCGAAACTTAAGTCCTCGTCCGCCGAATTCGTAAAAGGGCGAAATGCGTCGAAAAGACTTGTAACATATTTTAAATATGATTATAGTTGAGTTCGGTGCGTTCCGGACCGACGCGAAGAGCAACGGGTCGAAAAGTGACTTGAACCCCGAGGACTTAGCAAACTTCAGAGATTCTGAATTTTGTGATAGCGAAGCTTTTTCAGAGCCCTTTTTCGAAGACATAGAGTAATCAAAAAATTTAAAAGAAATCATAGGTTGTCTCAGAAATGTTTTCTGCTTAAAAGGGATGAAGTGCCGAGGTGAGAAATTGAGAGAAAATAGGAGAACGAAGCGAAGAAAAATGCTTCAAGAATTCGGAAACTGCAGTTTTTGCTGACGCAGTTTATCGCGAAGCTTTTTCGGGGCTCTCTATCGAGGGCTTAGAGTAGCCCAAAAATTTAGAAGAAATCGTGGAGAGTTTAAGAAAAATTTGTAGAATAAAGGGGAGAAGAAAAATTGAAATTTTGATTTCCCATTTGACGGAAAAACGCGGAGAAAATGGGGTATCCGAATTTGCTCACTGCAGGGGGCAAAACTGCAGGAATGAGGGCAGTTTTGGATTTTTTTTGTAATTGGGGGGCAAATGAGTAAATTCATCTGCCCCCCCCAACCACCACCTGTAGGGACATTTAATACCCCTCTCTCTCTCTCCCTCTTGAAAGCCCACACCTCTCTCTCTCTCTCTTCGTTTCTCTGTTAGAGCAGGGAGAAAGAAAGGAGAAGAAGAAGAAGAAGAAGAAGAAGAAGAAGAAGAAGTGGAGTAGAGCATCTATCTCTCCCTCCCTTCCTCTTATTTTTTTTAGGTACTTTTTCCTTATTTCTTTCTCTCTCTCTCTCACTCTAACCCCTGCTAGCAGCAGCAGCTAGTGTTGCTGCTGCCAGCAGGGCCTGCAGCAGCAGCTCGGGCTGCTGCTGCTAGCATTCCACCAGCAGCAGCAGTTCAAGCTGCTGCTGCTGGCAGGGCCTGCAGCAGCAGCTCCGGCTGCTGCTGCCAGCAATGCCACCAGCAGCTGCTGCCAGCAATGCCACCAGCAGCTGCTGCTGCTGGTTGAGCAGCCAGCAGCAGCATGAGCAGCTGCTGCTGGCTTGGCCACCAGCAGCTGCTGCTGTTGGTTTGCCACCTGCAACAGGCTGCTGCAGCAGTCTTTACAAAAAAAAAAGAAAGAAAAGAAGAAAGAAGAAAGAAAAGAAAAGAAAAGAAGAAAAGAAAAAAAAAAAAAAAAAGGAAGAAGAAAATTTCTTCTTTTTTTCTTTTCTCCAATGAGCAAAATCGGTAATTGGAGGAGATTTGTCACGCCCCGAGTTTAAAAATCAGGTCTGAAATTTTTTTTTTTTGATTAAATCAGAGTTTGCAAAACAGGCGTAACAGACCGCCACACATATAGGAAACTCTCTGTTCCGCGAACATAGACTCCCCTATATATGCACGGCTAGGCTAGTAATCAGCGACAGATATCTCAGTACAACTACTAATCTAGTCAGCAGGAATAATCAAAATTAAGTTATTACATCATCAGTTTTAAATGTCTAAATCAAATAGAACTGGAATAAATGCGGAAAATAACAGTCTGTGTAAATCATCAAGGATCTCAATCAACTCTGTCCAGAATCATGGGGACAGCTCTATCGTGACAGGCTCACTGGATCGTCCCGACATCTCACCACCCGACGGACCTACAACAGTCACCCGAGGGTGTGAGATACACCGGAGTGTATCCCAGTGGGCACGACGAGCCGAGGAATAGCTAATCGTACCTACTGGGTACTAAAATCTGCGGATAGTAAAGATCTGTAGGAAAAGCTGGAAACATAGATGTCTACTAATAACCAGAAATAAAACTGCAGGTAAGTATGCTGAACAATCAGGGTATCTCAGAGATAACTATCATGAAAACTGTAGAGCATGCAGGCCGGAAATCAAAGTCAACTACAAGGATCATGTATAAAGAACTACGAATGATACAAGCATGTCTACAGATAATAGTGCTGGAAACAACTGAGCAACAGTACGAGTAAAAGTAATGCGTCAAAGGTAGAAAACCAAATATCCAATCATGTGCCAATATTGGTCTCAGAGAACCTCAGGCAATGCCACTGTTCGGCACCTTTTTCGGCTGACATAACCTTGTCGAGGGCTCACGGGTCTATCATCAGACCACTTTACCGGTAAAGAACAATCTCCACGGGGAGCTACCCCGGCCATGTTCGTGAAGTACAGCAGTGCATGGCAAGTCATAATGATCAAACTCACGGTCTAGTGACCGGGTAGTCGGCAACATGCCGAGATCCCAACAGGGAATCATCTGTCTATATCTATCCATCGGAATCAATCAATCATGCATATCGAGTAGTGTCTATCAATCAGGATCAATCAATCATGCATATCGAGTGGTGTCTATCAATCAGGATCAATCAATCATGCATATCAATAATATCGAATAGTATCCAACAATCAGGATCAATCAATCATGCATATCGGAATATCAACAATAAATCGGCTGACAGGAATCAACAAGTGCCATCAAATCATGCAGATCTATATACTGAAAAAGCTGATGAACAGATATGTATATGGTATGTCTCATGAAGATCAAGGTCTATCAGAAATATAAAAACTGATAAACAGGTACGTAAGATATGTCTCACGTAGATCAAGATCTATCAGGACTAATCATAGGGCATGTCAATACAATCATCAAGGCTAATCTAGATAAAATCAGCAGGTATATATGATCAGTCTAAAAGAATCAATGTCTATCAGGGGATCATGTGATATATATGCAGTCATCATAGGTCGTATCGGTATAATTCGCAGGCTGGTCAAAAAAAGGGGTGTCCGACTGGACTAAAGCAACCAGAGGGCCGAATAGATCAAGCCCGGACCGAAGCTAACCCACCTGGATGTAGACCGATCCTCGAACTCCCGCACAGCTACTGGGAGGCTGGTGCTGAACAACTGGGCCCTGGACAAGGAGCTAGAATCAGTAATAAACTCACACAACCCATCCCGACGACGCTACAATAACGCGACGCTAATACGGAACAATATTGCCGATTTACGGGACGAAATCCAATTCCCGATCAACGGGAGTCCACGGGACTCCAACAAAATGTCCAGTAAGTGTATAAATACTGTCTAAAGGTAATCATTGTGTCTAATACCCATTTGATCCATAATCCATTTTTAATTTGCATAATTATACTCTATTTTAGCTTGTTTCGGTCCGTTCTTGAAATCCGGGAATCCAAAATTGACGCCGTAAGTTTCAGCGGGTTCGTTACGACGAGACGGAGCCCGTGCTCACAGGTTTGGGCTAGCACAGGACCCGAGGGCAAGGTTGGCCCAATAATCGTTTAGTTCAAATACAATTATGTAAGCACTTGCTATTTACTTGACCAAATACACAGCTAGCTGGAGCATCATGTACAGAGGGATGAACATAGTTGGGGGCTCACCTCAGGTGCGCCGGATGGTGGCCGGAACAGTCGCCGGAGCAACCTCACAAATGGCTTAGAGGCTCGGTTTGGGTTCTTCTTGGAGCAACTTGGGTTCTGCTCTGCACCAGAGGTAAGCACAGGTTAGAGGAGGTCCCCAGGGGTGTCTTGGTCCAATCTGGGTCGAGCCCCGGCGGCCGGAGGCGGCGGCGGCCGGAGGCGGCGGCGGCCGGAGATGAGCCCGAAATGGGTGGCTCGGGTGCAATCAAGGACCTGTTCTGTAGGGATTATTTTGGCCAAAATAAAATCGTGGAGCTCTTACTAGAGGTATTTGGATCTTACCTGTGCAGTTGGCCGGAGGCCGGAGCGCCGGGGATGGCCGGAGCTCGAGCCTAAGTCCACCTCGGGTGCAACTACAGAGGTGACAAACCCCACGTTAAGAGGGCCATGCAACACCACCATTGTTCTTTAAATGATGAAATGGACCTACCTGGACGGTTTCCAGGGGTCTGGAGTTGCCGGCAGCGCGCGGCGGCGGAGCTCCGGTGAAGCTCCAAAGCCTCTAATGGTGGTTTCCGGCCGACGTGCTCCGGCCCGGTGCAAGATGGACCAAAAGCTCCCACTGCTCTCTGCGAGGCTCGGTGCAGTGGTTGCCGGCGCTGGGAGGCCGCGGCGGCGCCGGACGGCGGCGGTCGGATTTAGTGGAGAAAACCCGCTTCTAGGGCACGATCGCGCGGGCCCGATCTTTGTCCGATCACCCTCAGACTTTGTGGAGGCGCAGCAGTCGGTGAGAGCCGTCGATCCAACGGTGCTGATCGCCGGTTTATCGGTCGGATGTCGGCGGCACCTCCAATCGGCTAAGATAAGCAATAATCCGGCGGGGTTTGCTTCCGCCGGCGAACGGGACGGCGGCCGCGGCTCGGCCTGCACCCGGGGAGTCGCCACAATGTCAGAAGCACGATGGTTGTGCCCAAATGCCGAAATGAACAAGGACGTTCCAAGAACTCACCTCACCGAAAAAATGGAGGAAGAAGAGGTCTCCCCCGCGGCGGCGCGCGGTGGCGGTGGACCTCGGGTTCACCTCCACTCGGCCTCGACCACTCAGAGGATCCTCCCGAAGAAGTCCGGAACCACCAAAAGCTTTTGTGTGGTTCACTCACTTTCCAACCCGAGAGGAAGAAGAAATGGCTTCACCTTCTTCTCCGGCGAGGGGAGGCGGCGGCCGGTGCGGGGTTGTCCGAGGAGAGCGGCTGAGGAGAGGAGGTGGTTGCAGGGTGCGGCTGGGGCTGAGGGCTTTAGGGTTTCTTGGAAAACCCTAGCCCGTATGCAATATATATATATATAGGGTTTGATACAATTGCAATGTAGTCCTTCTATACTTGGTATTCACAGCTGAGTCCTTCCCAGTAGTTTAGTCTCACACTCAGGTCCCTCCTCATGCAGTGGCACGCTTTACGAGGCAGGTTTTATAGGGATTCATACGCAAAATTCACATTTTTCCCGTATTTCACGCTTTTCGAGGCAATCCGGTCGCCGAAACGGAAAATGGACTGCGCCATGACGTCCGGCTCGACGAGACCTATCAGGTAGCGATCTCTGATTTTCGCGAAACTGCCCGGATAAAATCTCGGTCCATAATAACTGTGTCAAAATACAGTTTTTGCGCTTTTCGAGATTCCAGAGTCGTCAAACAGAATTTTTGACTGCGCCATTGCGTTCAGAACATCGAAAATAGCTAGAATTGACTACTCGAATCACTATATTAGGAGTCCAGATAGTAGATTGGCCAATGTTGGCGCGAAGGGGACTCGAAAATAGGGTTTACTGTTCACTTGTACCCGCGACTTAAGTCGCGGGTCCCGCCGGCTTCAACGCCGATTTCAGGGAGATCCGACCGTCAGATCTGAACAAGTTCAATATGGTTTTCACTCAGTTCGACGAGACGGTCGCACTCGTGGTCTCGGATCTTCGAGATCAGGCTCGGATTGAAAGGTGATATTTCTGGCCTATTAATTGTGCAAATTACACTGCAGAAAAGGGGCACTGTCGCTATCTGAGCCATTTATGATCCAAATTCAACCTGACTTCAATCAATTTCATTTATTTATTTATTTTCAAAATTCAAGTTCTTACACCTCTCCCACCAAAAAGGAAGTTTCGTCCCTGAAACTTATAACTAAAAAGTCTTATTCCAGAAGTCTACAACTTAGAGTCACACCCTAGGGAGTGCTTATATTAATTTATTCGAGGGCTACAAAATCAGTCGCAAGGTATCGACAACTCTAAGGCTACTAATTTAAACCCAATCTGATACTCCCCATTACAGGGCAGAGTATTTCCCCAGTTCTTTTGACAGTACGTTGTCGGCCGCCAACGTGCTTACCAAAAGAAAGGCGAAATATCATAGATCTGTCGCCAACCACCAGTTGGGGACACAACTCACATCTGAAGGTACATCACATACCTCCCTACACGGTCTCTAGCGACGCCAGTCTCAACTCAAACATCGACAGGGGAGATTGCGACCCCAAATCAGTTTACACCCAATGTGCGAATCACTACAAATCGAATCAAATCCTCAAGTTATCATCATTACTCCGCATATTGGACCCTTCAGTCTTATCTCACCATCATGACAGCACAACGACTACAATTGTTGTATACTCATAGACAAATACCCCGCGCTCTCACGTCACAAGTCATCCTAGGGTTCATCCTAACCAGTTCCTAATCATCTTTTCCTAGGTACCGTATACCTATTGCTCTGATACCATCTAATCTGTCACGCCCCGAGTTTAAAAATCAGGTCTGAAATTTTTTTTTTTTTGATTAAATCAGAGTTTGCAAAACAGGCGTAACAGACCGCCACACATATAGGAAACTCTCTGTTCCGCGAACATAGACTCCCCTATATATGCACGGCTAGGCTAGTAATCAGCGACAGATATCTCAGTACAACTACTAATCTAGTCAGCAGGAATAATCAAAATTAAGTTATTACATCATCAGTTTTAAATGTCTAAATCAAATAGAACTGGAATAAATGCGGAAAATAACAGTCTGTGTAAATCATCAAGGATCTCAATCAACTCTGTCCAGAATCATGGGGACAGCTCTATCGTGACAGGCTCACTGGATCGTCCCGACATCTCACCACCCGACGGACCTACAACAGTCACCCGAGGGTGTGAGATACACCGGAGTGTATCCCAGTGGGCACGACGAGCCGAGGAATAGCTAATCGTACCTACTGGGTACTAAAATCTGCGGATAGTAAAGATCTGTAGGAAAAGCTGGAAACATAGATGTCTACTAATAACCAGAAATAAAACTGCAGGTAAGTATGCTGAACAATCAGGGTATCTCAGAGATAACTATCATGAAAACTGTAGAGCATGCAGGCCGGAAATCAAAGTCAACTACAAGGATCATGTATAAAGAACTACGAATGATACAAGCATGTCTACAGATAATAGTGCTGGAAACAACTGAGCAACAGTACGAGTAAAAGTAATGCGTCAAAGGTAGAAAACCAAATATCCAATCATGTGCCAATATTGGTCTCAGAGAACCTCAGGCAATGCCACTGTTCGGCACCTTTTTCGGCTGACATAACCTTGTCGAGGGCTCACGGGTCTATCATCAGACCACTTTACCGGTAAAGAACAATCTCCACGGGGAGCTACCCCGGCCATGTTCGTGAAGTACAGCAGTGCATGGCAAGTCATAATGATCAAACTCACGGTCTAGTGACCGGGTAGTCGGCAACATGCCGAGATCCCAACAGGGAATCATCTGTCTATATCTATCCATCGGAATCAATCAATCATGCATATCGAGTAGTGTCTATCAATCAGGATCAATCAATCATGCATATCGAGTGGTGTCTATCAATCAGGATCAATCAATCATGCATATCAATAATATCGAATAGTATCCAACAATCAGGATCAATCAATCATGCATATCGGAATATCAACAATAAATCGGCTGACAGGAATCAACAAGTGCCATCAAATCATGCAGATCTATATACTGAAAAAGCTGATGAACAGATATGTATATGGTATGTCTCATGAAGATCAAGGCCTATTAGAAATATAAAAACTGATAAACAGGTACGTAAGATATGTCTCACGTAGATCAAGATCTATCAGGACTAATCATAGGGCATGTCAATACAATCATCAAGGCTAATCTAGATAAAATCAGCAGGTATATATGATGAGTCTAAAAGAATCAATGTCTATCAGGGGATCATGTGATATATATGCAGTCATCATAGGTCGTATCGGTATAATTCGCAGGCTGGTCAAAAAAAGGGGTGTCCGACTGGACTAAAGCAACCAGAGGGCCGAATAGATCAAGCCCGGACCGAAGCTAACCCACCTGGATGTAGACCGATCCTCGAACTCCCGCACAGCTACTGGGAGGCTGGTGCTGAACAACTGGGCCCTGGACAAGGAGCTAGAATCAGTAATAAACTCACACAACCCATCCCGACGACGCTACAATAACGCGACGCTAATACGGAACAATATTGCCGATTTACGGGACGAAATCCAATTCCCGATCAACGGGAGTCCACGGGACTCCAACAAAATGTCCAGTAAGTGTATAAATACTGTCTAAAGGTAATCATTGTGTCTAATACCCATTTGATCCATAATCCATTTTTAATTTGCATAATTATACTCTATTTTAGCTTGTTTCGGTCCGTTCTTGAAATCCGGGAATCCAAAATTGACGCCGTAAGTTTCAGCGGGTTCGTTACGACGAGACGGAGCCCGTGCTCACAGGTTTGGGCTAGCACAGGACCCGAGGGCAAGGTTGGCCCAATAATCGTTTAGTTCAAATACAATTATGTAAGCACTTGCTATTTACTTGACCAAATACACAGCTAGCTGGAGCATCATGTACAGAGGGATGAACATAGTTGGGGGCTCACCTCAGGTGCGCCGGATGGTGGCCGGAACAGTCGCCGGAGCAACCTCACAAATGGCTTAGAGGCTCGGTTTGGGTTCTTCTTGGAGCAACTTGGGTTCTGCTCTGCACCAGAGGTAAGCACAGGTTAGAGGAGGTCCCTAGGGGTGTCTTGGTCCAATCTGGGTCGAGCCCCGGCGGCCGGAGGCGGCGGCGGCCGGAGATGAGCCCGAAATGGGTGGCTCGGGTGCAATCAAGGACCTGTTCTGTAGGGATTATTTTGGCCAAAATAAAATCGTGGAGCTCTTACTAGAGGTATCTGGATCTTACCTGTGCAGTTGGCCGGAGGCCGGAGCGCCGGGGATGGCCGGAGCTCGAGCCTAAGTCCACCTCGGGTGCAACTACAGAGGTGACAAACCCCACGTTAAGAGGGCCATGCAACACCACCATTGTTCTTTAAATGATGAAATGGACCTACCTGGACGGTTTCCAGGGGTCTGGAGTTGCCGGCAGCGCGCGGCGGCGGAGCTCCGGTGAAGCTCCAAAGCCTCTAATGGTGGTTTCCGGCCGACGTGCTCCGGCCCGGTGCAAGATGGACCAAAAGCTCCCACTGCTCTCTGCGAGGCTCGGTGCAGTGGTTGCCGGCGCTGGGAGGCCGCGGCGGCGCCGGACGGCGGCGGTCGGATTTAGTGGAGAAAACCCGCTTCTAGGGCACGATCGCGCGGGCCCGATCTTTGTCCGATCACCCTCAGACTTTGTGGAGGCGCAGCAGTCGGTGAGAGCCGTCGATCCAACGGTGCTGATCGCCGGTTTATCGGTCGGATGTCGGCGGCACCTCCAATCGGCTAAGATAAGCAATAATCCGGCGGGGTTTGCTTCCGCCGGCGAACGGGACGGCGGCCGCGGCTCGGCCTGCACCCGGGGAGTCGCCACAATGTCAGAAGCACGATGGTTGTGCCCAAATGCCGAAATGAACAAGGACGTTCCAAGAACTCACCTCACCGGAAAAATGGAGGAAGAAGAGGTCTCCCCCGCGGCGGCGCGCGGCGGCGGTGGACCTCGGGTTCACCTCCACTCGGCCTCGACCACTCAGAGGATCCTCCCGAAGAAGTCCGGAACCACCAAAAGCTTTTGTGTGGTTCACTCACTTTCCAACCCGAGAGGAAGAAGAAATGGCTTCACCTTCTTCTCCGGCGAGGGGAGGCGGCGGCCGGTGCGGGGTTGTCCGAGGAGAGCGGCTGAGGAGAGGAGGTGGTTGCAGGGTGCGGCTGGGGCTGAGGGCTTTAGGGTTTCTTGGAAAACCCTAGCCCGTATGCAATATATATATATATAGGGTTTGATACAATTGCAATGTAGTCCTTCTATACTTGGTATTCACAGCTGAGTCCTTCCCAGTAGTTTAGTCTCACACTCAGGTCCCTCCTCATGCAGTGGCACGCTTTACGAGGCAGGTTTTATAGGGATTCATACGCAAAATTCACATTTTTCCCGTATTTCACGCTTTTCGAGGCAATCCGGTCGCCGAAACGGAAAATGGACTGCGCCATGACGTCCGGCTCGACGAGACCTATCAGGTAGCGATCTCTGATTTTCGCGAAACTGCCCGGATAAAATCTCGGTCCATAATAACTGTGTCAAAATACAGTTTTCGCGCTTTTCGAGATTCCAGAGTCGTCAAACAGAATTTTCGACTGCGCCATTGCGTTCAGAACATCGAAAATAGCTAGAATTGACTACTCGAATCACTATATTAGGAGTCCAGATAGTAGATTGGCCAATGTTGGCGCGAAGGGGACTCGAAAATAGGGTTTACTGTTCACTTGTACCCGCGACTTAAGTCGCGGGTCCCGCCGGCTTCAACGCCGATTTCAGGGAGATCCGACCGTCAGATCTGAACAAGTTCAATATGGTTTTCACTCAGTTCGACGAGACGGTCGCACTCGTGGTCTCGGATCTTCGAGATCAGGCTCGGATTGAAAGGTGATATTTCTGGCCTATTAATTGTGCAAATTACACTGCAGAAAAGGGGCACTGTCGCTATCTGAGCCATTTATGATCCAAATTCAACCTGACTTCAATCAATTTCATTTATTTATTTATTTTCAAAATTCAAGTTCTTACAAGATTGCTCAAATTGATTTTCTCTCAAATTTTTGAATTCAATTTCTTAATTTTGCCAATGTGCAAAATCGGTAATTGGAGGAGATTGCTCAAATTGAGTTCTTCTCAAATTTAGAAGAAGAATGAAATGAAAAAAAATGCAATTTCTTGATTTTTGCCAATGTGCAAAATCGGTAATTGGAGGGAATTGCTCAAATTGAGTTTCTCTCAAATTTTTGAATTCAATTTCTTGATTTTGCCAATGTGCAAAATCGGTAATTGGAGGGAATTGCTCAAATTGAGTTTCTCTCAAATTTTTGAATGCAATTTCTTGATTTTGCCAACGTGCAAAATCGGTAATTGGAGGGAATTGCTCAAATTGAGTTTCTCTCAAATTTTTCAATTCTATTTCTTAATTTTGCCAATGTGCAAAATCGGTGGCAGAAAATACCAACTAGGGCCCGAAAGTCCCGGGAGGCCTACACCTACAACTCTACCAAACAAGAACAGGTTCCAGGTTCGGCCCCCGCGGGTTCCGTCCCGACAAGGGAACGACCCCTAGAACCCAGACCACTCGAATCCTTTCGAGTGGGGAGATTACGGGAAACAGGTGACATTTGTTATTGAAAACCATTTTGATCTGGAAGAAATCCATATTTAATGATTTTAGTTCTTTTTAGAAAACCAGTTAGAAAACAAGCGTTTTGCCCAAACCCCGAAGGGCTAATGCCTTTGTCCAATCAAACAAGAACAGACTTCAGCGGCCCTTCGAAGCTTGGAAGAAAAACATAGATAGACTAAAAATCATGTGTATGTCAAAAAGGTTCTGGGTTCTAGGTCCAGCTAACACAAGCACACAACTGCCACTAACACAGTGGCGACAGCACAAACAGGGATAGAAGACCTCCCGGGACTACCGTTTATCCAAACGGCTCCCGGCATAGAAAAGCGACCCACTACATCCACCAGACTCCACTCTGCTCCCAAGCACGAGTGCAAATGCATCCCACACTAAAAGAAAGTCCCGACCGCTTGGCCCACTACCCGGGCGAGGATAACACTAAGTCCAGGAATGAAAGAACAGTGTGGATGTCTAAACATAAATAACCCTAGCCCAAGTGAGGGTTTTCTACTGGTCTGGTTACACATGCAACATATGACGGGGGTGCTAGGTCAGGTTCCAAGATAATAAATATTTAACAGGTAGAAGGAAGCAGAAGAGATCATTAGATAATTACAAGGAATATTAACATTCACATTCTAGCATGCTACCCAGTCCAAACACTATCATGCATGATTCTATATCAATAGAATTAGAGCACAGTCCATAGGTCCCGAAAGCAAGCCACCCACCTGAAGACGCTAACTGTCCGGAGTCGTACAGCTGAGAAAACCAGGAAAATAACAACTCTATGTCCAACAGGTCCAGCACAGTCCAAAATCCCACCTGGGTACAACATAGGGCCAGAAAACAATAGGAGAAATGACGGTTGAGTCCCATTTTCCGGGCGCCCGGAAGTTCCGGGCTGCTACAGTGTTGGGCCCGGCCCAACACTGTGCAGGCCCGAAACCTCCACGGGCCTCCACGTCGCCCACAACACAGCGGACAGCCGTGCGGGGCCACCCAGCGGGCGACACGTGGCCCAACGAGGCGTCGAGACGTGGCGGCTGCCCGGTCAATACGCGCCTGACGCGCCCACGTGCGTGCGCCAGCGCCGCCTGCGCACAGTGTCGGGCACGCGCCCCGAGGCGAGCGCACCAGCTCAGTGCACCGAGTGCACAACACCGCGCCAACAGCAGGCCGACAGGTGTCCATCCTCTGGTGCACGCAGGCGCTGTGGACCGCGCACCTGCCCGCGCGCCTGCCCGCGCGCTGCGCGCTGCCTGCGCCTGCCCGCCGCCGTGCCTGCGTCCGCGCCGCCGCGCTCCGCCGCCGGCCGGAACAGTACCAAGCTGCCTCGAAAACCGTGCGTGACACCCGGGCTCCGAAAAATGCAAATAAATAGTCCATCTTCATCGTTTTCGCGCGCTGAATCCAAATCCGATGTCTGTTTCTCCAAATTCTCATCCAAAAAATTGCCGAAGGCCCCCGGAAAGCCCACTTGATCCGATTTTCGCGCCGGGTCCACTTCAAAAATCCAATTTGCCAAATTCCATCTCTAAAAATTCCCGAAGGCATCCGGAGAGGTGATCTTTTATCCAAACTTCGCCCTGAGTCCAAATTTGACATCCGTGTCGCGCGAAATCACTTCTAAACACTCGACGGGTCCTCCAAATACTCCCGTGATCCATTTAAGCCCGAAGTCCACCACTTGTGTCCAAATTGCGCACAAACACCTCCAACACACCACGCAGGCCAACGAAAGCTGCCAAACAACCAGAAAACTCCCCGCGGGGAAACCAGGTCCTCACACTCGGACCTGTCACAGTGTGGGTAGTCAGTGACTGATAAAGTAGATGTTAAACAAGTAAATGCAATAAACTGAAAAGACAAACCGATACACCAGAGCATTCACATCCCCCTCATGAACCGCTAAATCCCTGCCACAATCACACTGGGCCCCTACCCCAGATTTAAAACATGTTGGGCCCCAACCCCAGATACCGTGCTCAATTCTTGGTGCCTCCAACCCCTCTACAGCCCAAGTCACAGTCACCTCACCGTGATGGGTCCCCATCATCCCTAGTCGTGGGGTACACGGGTAATCTTACCATCTTTCCAGAAATATACACCCTGTGCGGTGGCCAGACCGCTAGTGTGCGTGTAAGCAAATAAGAGCATATAAAATATTAATGCGACCTCAGCTGCCTCAGTTAGAATATAAACACGGGATTCACATGCAATGGGGTTAGACAGTTTACCGAAACATCTACTTTAATCATACGAAATACACGGGAACGACATTACACCGAAAACACCAAAAGGTACCCACCTCGAATGTGCTGACCGGAACACCTGAGACCGAACCACGCTCACAATCGGCACTCGGATCTAAAAAGTCCCCAAAAGAACCGCGGTCAGAACAGAACATATTCTGTAAATAAACCGAGTCCAAAAGCCCAAAAACACTACCAAAGACTCAGCACGGCGGTGGTGACGACGTGCGACGGACGACGCGGCCACCACCGCATCGTTGCGTGCCATGCGGCCGCGCGGGTACCGGCCCCGCGCGGCAACGCATGTGGCTCGGGCGCGCTGGCACAAGTCCCACGTGGCGCGGGCGCCAGCCCCGCGCGGCGCTACGGCAGCCGGGCCGCGCGGACTTGCCTCGCGCGGCACCGCCTGCAGCGCGGCGCGGGCGCCAGCACCGCGCGGCGCTGCGGCAGCCCGGCCGCGCGGACTTGCCCCACGCGGCACCGCCTGCAGCGCGGCGCACGCGCCAGCCTCGCGCGGCGCTGCGGCAGCCCGGCCGGCGGGCTTGCCCCGCGCGGCACCGCCTGCAGCGCGGCACGGGCGCCAGCCCCGCGTGGTGCTGCGGGCGGCTCGACCGCGCGGGCTTGCCCAGCGCGGCGCCGCTTGCAGCGCGGCGCGGGCACCAGCCCGGCGCGGCGCTGCGGGCAGCCCGACCGCGCGGGCTTGCCTAGCCCGGCGTCACCTGCAGCGCGGCGCGGGCGCCGGCCCCGCACGGCGCTGCGGGTAGCCGGACCGCGCGGGCTTTGTCCTGCGCGGTGCCGGCCGGGGCACGGCGGCAGCCCCGGGACGGCGGCGTCGGCGGATAAACCAAAAGACGGCGAAAAAACCCCAAACGAAAACGAAAAAGTGCATCGCTTACCGCGATTTCGTCGGAGAAGGCGATCCGTTCACGCTCCCGGCCTCGGCACGTTGATCGGTGATGATCGGGTCCCTCCGCTTTCTCCTTCTTTCTTCCTTTTCTCTTCCGGTTAGGGTTTACTTTTCCTCTTTCTTTCTTTTCTCTCCCGGTTAGGGTTTCTTTTCGGGAAAAGTGATTTCTCTTTCTTAGTACGTACCGTAGAAATCGACATCGGGTATTTAATATTTAATTAATTATTTATTTATTCCTTAGAGATAATTCCTTATCTCCTCGAAAAGCATGCACGATCTCTTGCACGGATTCCGATGCACACTACGGTTACCGCGATCCTAAAACTCCCTTTTTGGGGGATCCGTAAGTCGAAATTCGGATCCGGTCGCACCGTCGTTCACCGTTTTTCGAGCTCTATCACCAAAAAATACCCTCACCTTAAGATTATCAACTTAAGTAAACCCATTAATTCAGTTTCCTCTAACTTATACCTTATTAGCAGGAGGGTAAATCGTTACACGAAAAGTTATGATATTACATGACCATCCGAGTGGACAGCTCAGCCACGATCTACCATCAAAAGGGACCCTCAGGGACACAACCCCAAGCCATGTTTGCCTCAACGGTCCCACACAACGCCAGCTGTGGAATAATCAAACTCAACCCCAAAAAGCTCTCCTGTTCCATGTATTCGCCACCACAGTGGCCTTGTCGGGGTGATACTGGATGCTCAATAATAAACCAACGGTAACCCCACAGGCACTATAGGAGGCATCACTATAACTCACAGATCCCTCTCCCATCACTGACAATACATGAATTGGCGCTGGTATCAGTCTCATCGTCCATACGTCAAGCTCTTCTGGCACTGTCCAGTCCAAGAAGTTCCTTACCTTAACCATAAATATTGATCTCGGCCAATCTCGAATGGCATCCATTTTGGTCGGGTTTCTACAGCCGCCCCTACGGCTAAAACAATGTGTCCCAAGAAATATGCTTCTGAAGCTAAAACTTGTACCTCAATAACACGGCATACAGCTTCTTCCACACAGACATTGTAGCGCCATCCACAAGTGCTCCACATGTCCCAAGTCACTCAGGGAGTAAATCATAATATCCTTGGGGAACACCACTCCCAATCCGTCTAAGTACAGCTGGAACACACAATTTCCTCAAATCATAAGAGTGGTAGGGCATTAATCAATCCAATTGGCCTCACTGTGAGCTCATAATGCCCGTACCGTGCCCTGAACGCCATCTAGGCAAAGTCCTCAGCTGTCTGATTCGAAGTAGGTACTTGCGTCATAACAATAACTGCCGGAGTATAACTCCATCAAAAGGTCCTAAATAATACCTGGACCTGCCTGTGCTCAAGTCACAACGAACCCTCATCATCGTTTATCCAAGACGTGGCATCACCACCATGTACCAACGGCGTGGCATCACCACCGTATATCAACGGCGTGGTAAGTGATCAACCCACCAAAAGAACCCTCGATCCATCAGATCCTGCAACTCCGCCGTCAGCTCTTTATCTGCTCCACTGGCGATATCCAATGAGCTGCTGTCGAGGGTGGCGCGGCTCCCCGAACCACGTCAAACGCAATCTCTATCTCCCTAACCGGCGGCATCATCAACAGCTCAGGTGAAATCACACCCGGGATCTCGTGGGCAACAGGGATATCCTTGAGTCCCGGTGCCACCGTAAGCACCTCTCACACTGTCGCTATAACCTGTGTGTTCTAACAATCTCAACAACCAAGCCTCCTCTCATCTGCCTCGTAGAAGGTCAAAGTCCTCTCTCTTCGTAGTCAAACATCCCGTGGCACTGTGCCAACCAATCCCAAGCACTGGGTCAAAACACCGAACTGCCACAATTACCAATAAGTCTGCCGGTATAACTCGCGGCCTCAACTCAATTGGACAAGGTCCACAAGCCTCCTCCACATGCACCATACCAACAGGAACCTGTACCTCTAGTGCACGTGGCAACAACTCTATCTCTAGTCCATGCAGGAATGCAACATGCTCTAACTCCGACTGCTGTGATGAAATCACACCTGCGACAACTCGATCCACTGCCGTGTCGCCCTCCAACCAGGCGGCACAAACTCATCCGCTCATCCGCTCGATGCAAGTGGTCGTCACTCAGTCTGCCTGAAAATCAAGACTATCCACATAAGGAGCACAACCTCTGTCCCTGCTTACACTGAGGTGAGAAATGCGGTCCTCCGCAGATAACCAATCCATGCTACCGCCGCGCCACTCTGATAAAGATGCCGATGCTGCCATCGGGGTCCACCCGACCTCTTGCGTCTCAGAAATCCACTACCCTAGAGAAGAAATTGGGAATGCCTCTGTCGGTCGGCCTGTCCTCCATCACCTATCGCCAAGCGCCTAAGTCCAGAACTCGCCACTGGCGGCAGATCCCTATCCAAAGGAACTACAGCGCCACGCTCCAAACACAACACCTACTCCAACGAGGCATCAAAACCTATAACGGAGGGACTAAATAAACTAAAAGATATCCTGGCGCAATCCACTCCCAGTCACACATATCCTATGCGCCTCGTCCCTCGAAACATGGAGCGCGCAGTTCAACAACTGCATAAACTCTCTAGAACATGAAGGCTCACAATTGATCACTCCATCACCACCAACCATGACTCTGCCTCCAAAGGCTCCAAACTCAATCTTACGAGTCGGGGTGGTTCATCTGCCAAATCTGGCTCACTCAATCAAACATGCCCCACTGCTCCTCTGCTGTTAACTATTCACCCTACCTCGGTGCCTCGGCACTAAACATTGGCACGGAGGGGCTACTCTCTCCATCGGCGCCACAAAAATCATTGCCACAGAGAATACCGCAACCAGGTGGTCTTAGAAGGGAAGCACTGTCGGGCTGTCCGCTGCTCCGATAACTGCGTCGCCAAAACCAGCTGCTCACTCAGTCGCTGATATGCCTCTAACAATCCTGTCATCTGGGTCCGGAGCTCTCTGACCTCAATCGGGATATCCGGCCCAAATCCAACCGCTCAAGGTCAACTGCTGTGACAGGATGAACACGGGTCAAAACCCAGCGTCGGGGAGACACCGCTCGCCACGACGAAACCACGAATCAGTACACAACAAACACTCGACCCAATCCAGCGAAAGTCTAAAGCATGTCACCCATCCCACAGCATTATGTTGTCTGCAGCCAATATAATCACTTAGGAGAATAAACATGCCAATCACTCATCCCGTCCCTTGGGAGAGATATAAGAAAAACTCAATCAGGACTCTCGCTATAAATCACGACTGTCACGAATTCATCCAAGGGTCAAACCATAAGACTAGGGTTTCTAAGTCCACCATGACCTACAACCTAGGCTCTAATACCACCTAATCTGTCACGCCCCGGGATCGAAATTGCGACCCGGGATCGCCAACAGATCCGCCGCCTATGCAAAACCCCGCACAGGCGAAGCGTCCAACCAGCAAGAAAAGGTACTACAGCTAACAGATATCAGAGCTATAAATAAAAATCTGCTGTAAAACTAAAATCAACCACTGTACATGTCACGCCCCGGGTGTAAACCAGAACCCGGGCCCGTCTACAGATCCGCCGTGCACACGGTATTTCCCGTGTACACGAAGCGCCAAACCTGCTCAGATATAAGAAAACAATAAAAGAGCAACAAAAACAGAGCTGAACTAAAACTAATACATCTCAGACTGAAGCTGGAAATAAAATACAATACATCTGTATAAATGATACATCTGTCCCTCCCAGCTCACCAAAATAAATACAACCTGCTGGCAAAAGCCAGTCCCAAATGTAAAAGTACAACCGTCTGAGGAAACCTGGGTACACCAACAGTCCAGCTAACACGCTCATCCTGCCTCGAGATCTACCTACTCAGCCGTCCTCTCTCCTCGACCCGCCGCTGAAAGCCCAGCAGCACCCGTAGAAGACACTGCAAAACAAGGAAGACGAAAAAGAGAAAAGAAGAATGGGGGTGAGAACTACTAGTAAACCAGTAGCCTCCCCTAGTGGGTAAAACCTCAAACTCTGACACCCCCACTAGGCCTACCAGAGGCAAAAAGGAAAGAAGAGTGGTAAGAAATGAAACCGCTGCCAAAAGGGAAATCTACCACTACTATGCCTCTAAAATACAGTCCTAGACTGTGATAACCGTAAGCAACAATAACCAACCGTCCCAGATGAACCCAATCTGTACCGCCCTCATCATCGGGCAAATAAGCCGCGCCGATGTGATAGCAAGATTCCTGCTGCCGCCCTCATCATCGGGCTGTTACGGCTTTTTGGTATTGGCATATTTCGTGAGTCAAGTCAGTGAGTTGAGTCGGAGTCTTAAAGGGATCAAATTGTCAATCAGCAATCAAAGACTTAGAGAAGATTCAACAAGAGCTCAAGTTGACACTCAGTGTCTTGAATCTTGAAGATTGAAGTTGAAGAATTGTGGATCAGTTACATCAATCTCAAGAAGAAAGTATTCAAAAGGATCAGGTATGGTTAACTAAATAATTTTGGTGATCCGAATACTTTCTTATAGTATAGAAACACTTGGAAGAATTTTTAATTTCATAATAATCAAAAACTGGTGTTCGGACATGTTCAGGATCCGGATCAGGGCCAACGATCCGGATCCCGAAGGTTGTTGCTTCATACAAGACTTCGATCCGGATCCATGCAATTTCCGATCCGGATCCCGAATGTTAAGTTTTCTGATTTGTATGAACGATCCGGATCGGGCAATGCGATCCGGATCCCGAACCCTTGGTTTTCTGGAATCGTCAATCTCGTTACGACGATCCGGATCGCAGTAAATCCGATCCGGATCGCCGTCCTGAAAATTTCCAGATAAGGTAAGTTTTTGATTCTTATCTCTTTCCAAAGGTTTCTAAACTATAAATAGACTCTTAGGGTTTCTCAAAAACGTGGGAGCTACGGCCGATCAATTTATAAAACACTTGAGAGCAACCCTAGAGGCTAGGTTTTTATCGATCTTCTTCATAGCCTCTTTTAGGTCAATTCGACGGTTCTTTCAAGAACATATCTTTCGTCGAATTGATCTAATCTTTGCTTAGAGATTTCTTCTACGGTTCTTCATTGATAATCTAAGCAAAGGATCACCATCGAAGTCAATATTCTTATCGACTGAGTTTGCGTCGTGGATTCGACGTGGCATCGTGGATTCGGTGTGCTAAAGGCGTTTCGTGGATTCGAAGCGTGCGTTCGTGGATTCGAACGTGAGCAGTGGACGGGCAAAATGGTGGAGCGCGAGGTCCAAGAAATTGAAGGAGGGGTTAAATCCGTGGAGACGGTAATCACCTTGTTATTCTTCTTTTCTTAGGGATTGTTATTGCGTGAATATCCAACCGGTCAGCGCAAGGTCCGAAGAAGCTGAAGGAGGGGTTTGAGTCCGTGGAGTCGGTAATCACCTTGTTATTCTTCTATTCTTAGTGGATTGTTATTGCGTGTTGGTCCCGTGGTTTTTCTCCTGGATTGGAGTTTCCACGTATATCTCGGTGTGCTGTTTTTATTTTCCGCATTGGTTTTTATTTTGCACTGAGATTGAGTTTTTAAGTATTACACCTATTCACCCCCCCCTCTAGTTGTTTGATAGTACCTATTTAGATCCTTGTGGATCCATAATAACTCTACAATTGGTATCAGAGAGGGTTTTAGGTTTATCTATCATGTTGGGTGAAAGTGGTAATATTTATAGACCTCCTCTTTTTGATGGGACTAATTATGCTTATTGGAAAGTGCGGATGAGAGCTTTTCTCATCGCAATTGATGAGCGAGTATGGCAATCCGTGGAATGCGGTTGGGTGCATCCTGTTGAGGAAGTAGGAAATTCTACTACCCCAAAACCTCGCTCTAGATGGTCCAAAGAGGAATTTGAAAGATCTTCTTACAATGGGAAAGGTATGAACGCTTTATTTAACTCTCTTTCCTTGACTGAATTTACAAGAATTTCCGCGTGTGAAACCGCGAAGGAAATTTGGGATATTCTCAAAATTACACATGAGGGTACTAATCTTGTAAAAATTCAAAAGCTCCAGATGCTTACAAGTCAATTTGACTCTATTCATATGGAAGAGCATGAATTGTTTACAGATTATTACACTAGACTTCAAGATGTAATTAATACATGTGCTAATCTAGGAGAAAAGATCCCGGAGTCGAAAATTGTAAGAAAGATACTTCGGACTCTTCCGGAACGGTTTAGGGCAAAGGTTACCGCCATTGAAACCGTTAGTCATCCGGATGAGATGAGTGTTGAGGAATTAGTAGGTGCTTTGCAAACTTATGAATTGACTTTTCCTACTAATCAAGTTTCTTCCAAGTCTTCTTCTAAGCTTACAGGTATTGCATTCAAATCCACAAAGAAAGAATATAGCGAATCGAGTTCCGACGATGAAATCTCTTTTGCCGATTTTGAAGAACAATTGGCGCGGATCACAAAGAAATTTCGTCGGAAATTTTGGAAGAATCGAACCGATGGATCTTCATCCACGAAACCATCTAAAGGATCATCGGGTTCTAAATCCTCTAAACTCAAAAGCTTTGCAAAACCTTCTAAAGAAAAAGAAAAAGATGATTTCGAAGGGGAAATCCAATGCTATCGATGCAAAGGCTACGGCCATTTTTCAATGGATTGTCCTTCTAAGAAATCATATAAAAAGAAGGCTTTGCAAGCGAAAACTTGGGACGATTCTACTTCTAATGAATCGACCTCAAGTAAAGAGGAAAAAATCGTTGCTTCTCATGCCTCTCATTTTCCCTCTTCTAATAATTGTTTATCATCATTAGTCACTAACTCTACTCCTTTGATTTTGTATGAAACATCAACAACCGGCGGAGAGTCATCAAGTGAGGGGGAGTCGGACGAGGAAGAACTCGTTGAGGCATATCAACAACTTCTTGCGGAATCTAAGAAGATGGCCAAACATATCAAGAAGTTGAGAAAGCAACGACTTGAAGATCAAGACGAGAATCATGCTTTAAAGATCAAACTTCATGATCTCGAGGAGGAACGAGAGCTTTTATTGGATAATAATAAAATCCTCCAAGAAAAGATAAATCAATCGGAAACGGTCGTTAATTCCCATATTAACAAGATTGATTTTCTTGAAAAGCAGTTTGAGGAAATACATGTCACCAATCAAGCATTGACCAAGCAAGTTCATCAACTTAAATCCGACATACAAAGGATTTCAACCGGTTCCAAGAAACTTGAATGTATGTCCGGATTAGGTCAAACAAGCAAGGTTGGTTTGGGATTCAAAAAGAACCAAACTGTGAATGCTTCAAGTTCCACAATGAAATTGAAAGGAAGAACTTGTCACCTATGTGGACTTGAAGGACATTTGGTGAAGAATTGCCCGAAAAAGAGAAAGAAGAGTCCTTCGGCAACTTCATCTACGGAGCGAACTCAACGGAATCAAAAGACACATCAAGTCAAAGGAGTTCACTCAACCCACCAAAGGTCCGAGCCACAACATCAATCATTCAAGTGGATCACTGCGAGGCAAAGACCTAAGGTGGATCAACAGTCAAAGCGGACAACCCCCGGCCACAACGAATCAAGACAACCCAAAATCCAGCGATTTTGGATTCGGAAAGGTGATATCTTTCCTTGTCTTAAGTTCTAAATAGCTTATGACTGTATGTAATGCTTTGATTAGTTTTCCTTTCATATTTTTCTTAATCTTTGCATTACATGTTTCTCAATGCTCTTTGTTTTTATACTTTGTTTTTGAACAAAAGGGTTTTTACTGAACAAGTGCATTGAATAAAAAGGGCTTCACTTTTATTCACTCCAAATTAATTTTATTTGGATTATCAACTTTACTCCTTAATCATAATCTTGAAGATACTTCATTATAGGAGTTTTTGATTTTATAAGCATCAAATTTTAGAAATCATGTGTGATCTTTAGATGCTTAATCTATCTCGGTTGTGTGAATTCATTGTGATAAACGTGAGACAACCGATAGACTAAAATTTGGGATTTAATTCTTTCACGTAAGAGATTGCATTCTTTCAAGGGTATTGAAATGATTTGCAAAAGATGTGGAAAGAGTTACATCCGAAAGGAGTGTGAAAACTACCTCCACATGTAGGAAAGAGCTGCCACCCCGGTCGTCCGGTTTGTGTGTGAAGCTACCACATGTTATGGATGCTTGATAGTATTTTATGAGAAAATCTTTAGTTGAAGCATTTGGAGATTTATATGCAAAACTCTTATATTTTGAACAATCTCCTGGTTGGTATAAGGTGGGATAGTTGAAAGATGCTCAAAGAGCCACCCTTAGGTATTTTAGTGCTTATCTCAATTTGAAAGGGTAGAATTCAAGATTGATGTCGTTTGGAAATCTCCGTATGTCATCTTTGTAAATCCGTTACATCTTGATAGACTTTGGATCTCAAGATTATTTTTGATGACTTGTGTTTGATGAATATAACATGAAAAACGGTTTATAATGTTTTACCTTTATTTTTCATGATTTTGGAGTAAATCTTTTTAATTTTGTGAAATTAATTGGATTGAATGACATCTGTGTGAATTCACTGTTTAAAGCACTTAAATTGATTTCTTGATGGAATACAAATCGGTATTTGAAAAGATTCTAAAATCTGGATTTGTTTCAAGAAATTATTTAATTTTTGCTTTCTGGTATAGGTACGGAATCTGCATTTTTGTTATATACCAGAACTGAGTTTTTATCTCTCTTTCTCTATGAACTAATATTGTTAGTGATTTACTTTTGTCTAGTATGTTCACTGTTTGACAATTTGTGACAAAAAGGGGGAGAAGAGAAATGATCGGAGATGAGATCATCAAGAGAGTACAAACGAAAATGAAAAAATGGGGGAGAACGGAAAATGATGATCGTATCACAAAGGGGGAGAACATAGATGCTCAAGAACATGGAGAACATGGAAAACATGTTAGAGATGCTCAAGATAGGGGGAGACAAAGAAAAAATTGAAAGAGCCGAAAAACAAAAGAACCAAAAGGAAGACGGATCAAATGTAGGATTTTAATTTCTAACAACTAACGTTTGATTTTGTTTGGAGTTTTGTTTTGCAGGAATTACATCACTTTAAGACTCCAAGTCCTAAGTCATAGAGTATGTTCTAGGACTGTTTGGTTCAAATGTAATTTTGTATTTATTGGATCTTTCACGCAAAGAAAATCAATGTTTTGGTGATGACATTGAGTTTCGATTTTTTGGTTTAAGATGAGTGACTTGAGCGCTTTTATGTATTTTGGGTTTTGTCACGAAATTGCCAAAGGGGGAGATTGTTACGGCTTTTTGGTATTGGCATATTTCGTGAGTCAAGTCAGTGAGTTGAGTCGGAGTCTTAAAGGGATCAAATTGTCAATCAGCAATCAAAGACTTAGAGAAGATTCAACAAGAGCTCAAGTTGACACTCAGTGTCTTGAATCTTGAAGATTGAAGTTGAAGAATTGTGGATCAGTTACATCAATCTCAAGAAGAAAGTATTCAAAAGGATCAGGTATGGTTAACTAAATAATTTTGGTGATCCGAATACTTTCTTATAGTATAGAAACACTTGGAAGAATTTTAATTTCATAATAATCAAAAACTGGTGTTCGGACATGTTCAGGATCCGGATCAGGGCCAACGATCCGGATCCCGAAGGTTGTTGCTTCATACAAGACTTCGATCCGGATCCATGCAATTTCCGATCCGGATCCCGAATGTTAAGTTTTCTGATTTGTATGAACGATCCGGATCGGGCAATGCGATCCGGATCCCGAACCCTTGGTTTTCTGGAATCGTCAATCTCGTTACGACGATCCGGATCGCAGTAAATCCGATCCGGATCGCCGTCCTGAAAATTTCCAGATAAGGTAAGTTTTTGATTCTTATCTCTTTCCAAAGGTTTCTAAACTATAAATAGACTCTTAGGGTTTCTCAAAAACGTGGGAGCTACGGCCGATCAATTTATAAAACACTTGAGAGCAACCCTAGAGGCTAGGTTTTTATCGATCTTCTTCATAGCCTCTTTTAGGTCAATTCGACGGTTCTTTCAAGAACATATCTTTCGTCGAATTGATCTAATCTTTGCTTAGAGATTTCTTCTACGGTTCTTCATTGATAATCTAAGCAAAGGATCACCATCGAAGTCAATATTCTTATCGACTGAGTTTGCGTCGTGGATTCGACGTGGCATCGTGGATTCGGTGTGCTAAAGGCGTTTCGTGGATTCGAAGCGTGCGTTCGTGGATTCGAACGTGAGCAGTGGACGGGCAAAACGGTGGAGCGCGAGGTCCAAGAAATTTAAGGAGGGGTTAAATCCGTGGAGACGGTAATCACCTTGTTATTCTTCTTTTCTTAGGGATTGTTATTGCGTGAATATCCAACCGGTCAGCGCAAGGTCCGAAGAAGCTGAAGGAGGGGTTTGAGTCCGTGGAGTCGGTAATCACCTTGTTATTCTTCTATTCTTAGTGGATTGTTATTGCGTGTTGGTCCCGTGGTTTTTCTCCTGGATTGGAGTTTCCACGTATATCTCGGTGTGCTGTTTTTATTTTCCGCATTGGTTTTTATTTTGCACTGAGATTGAGTTTTTAAGTATTACACCTATTCACCCCCCCCTCTAGTTGTTTGATAGTACCTATTTAGATCCTTGTGGATCCATAATAACTCTACACGGGCCAATAAGCCGCGCCGATGTGATAGCAAACCCTGTCCATAACTGTCCAGCCCCGGCCTCCGAAGGGGATCTCGAGGGGAGCTACCCACACGAGTAAAGCACCACCGGGCAATAACCGCGCCGGGGTAATAAAAGCCTCACCGGGCAATAACCGCGCCGGTGATAAAAGCAGGATTAGATCACAACTATAAAGCCCCCAGTGGAACACAACCCTCCACTAAAAGAAAACTGACTCCCCAATCAGATGCAAGAGTAACCATCCGGTCAATCGCCCAATATCCGCGATTGCCGCAATACCCCACAATCCACGACCAGGTCTAACAACCGACCTCCGGTCAACCGCCCAATATCCGCGGTCGCCGGAATAACCCGCAATCACAATCATGTCCCACATCCGACATCTGGTCAACCGCCTACTATCCGCGGTAGCCACAAAACCCTCTAGTCCATAATCAAGCCCTATCACCGATGTCCTATAACCGACATCCGGTCAACCGCCCAATATCCGCGGTCGCCGCCAAAAACCCATGATCCATAATCCAGGCCCCGGCTACACTATCCCAAACCCCTGCTCAAACCCGAGCAAACCCACCTGACTAACGAAAAGGAGAAAGAAGCAAACAAGGTTTCTCCTAAGTCAAGTTCCAGCATGAAAGTGTAGCGATAAAAGATGGCCTACCTAGATGTCCAAACAAGCATGCAAGTGTTCTCAAAGAAATAAAGAAAAAGGCGACCAATAGTGGTTCCACATGTGTAACAATTAATCACTCCGCATAGATATAACCATCATGCTAAAACATTATCCAACCACACATGTCTATGATCCATAATAAAGCGTCACTATCCACCTATGCATGTCATAAAGTCCTCAAATAGTACCAACCACTAACAGGATAATCATAAAGCCCATGATAATTAATCCAATCCACATGCAAGGTTAAACGCTAACATTCCATCCATACAAACATGTATAAGTCCCAACCACTATCAAATATCCACAATAGTAATTTCCATAGGAAAAGCTCACAATTTATATCACTTAAGCATGCATGTCCAAATAAAGGGATCACTCTAATATTCCTAGTGAGCATGTCAAAATAGAGGTAAACAACAACCACCCACCTCGATCGCTAAATCCAAGTCCAAGAAGTGCTCTCGCCCAAACCGATAAGCCGCCGCGATCGCTGTACAAAATTACCCCAAGACATACACACAAATAAGCACACAAGTATCCGCAAACAAGCTGTCCAGAATTCAGTCCCGAAGATGCCCTGTTTTTACCTGCGAGAGGTGCCCGGAAAATTCCAAGAAAAATACCGTCACGATCCTCGCGACGAACCCGTCGAAACGACTACCTGCACGCTCAAATCCGAGCTTCCTACACTGAGAAACAATTCCGACAAGGGAACCACCCCGAATTAAACTACTCTCAAAACTGTAGCAATAACTACTGTTCACAGATATTTCTCACCACCGAAAAATATTCAGAAAATTCCGAGAAAATTTGGGGATATTCCTCGTGATGTGTAGATGCAAATCGCCTCTTGATTCGCCCCAATCCGATGTCTGTGCGCGAAGATATCGCCAAAACACTGCACCGCTGTCCCAAAACTCCGCCCCAGAAAATGAGGTCACAAAATGATCCGAAAAACCCATGAAAAGCTCGGAATGGGAAAAACCAGTTAACATGGGAAACATAGCCCTACCTGTCGTGAAGCCAACGGCGCAAGAATCGCCTCATTCGGAGGTAGGAGTAAGCCGGGGGAGTCCTCGCACCGAAATGCGACGAAGAAGAACACAAACGAACAAGCGTCGCGCCGCGCCGTAAAAATGGTAACCTCGGGATGCGTGCCGCTGAAAAATCTGGAAATCTGTAGATGGAATCGCCACAGGGAGATGAAGAAAACTCGTGAAGGTGGCACTATGAAAGGAGGAGCAGGGAAAAGTTCTCTGCAAAGGAACTCGGCCTATTTATAGCTGGAAGAAAACAAGTCTGAAAATTCCCATTAAGTCCCCATTTCCGGGCGCTCCAACTTTCGGGCGGCTACAGTGTTGGGCCCGGCCCAACACTGTGCGTGCCCGGAAGTCTCCCAGGCCTCCACGTCGCCCCCCGCACAGCGCACAGCCACGCTGGCCGCCCACCGCGCGACGCGTGGGCCAATGCCGCGGCGACACGTGGCGCGCACCCAGTCAACGCCCGCCTGCCGCGCCCACGTGCCCGCCTGCGCCCGCCGCCTGCGCCCCCTGCCAGGCGCGAATCCCGAGGCGCCCCGGTTCAGCTCCGTGGACCCAGACTCCATGAGCCCACCAACCAGAAGACGCCACGTGTCCCGCCGTCCATGCACCACGCCGCCTGCTCCGTAGACCAAGTCCACTGCACCGACCAATCCAGTAATGCCACGTGTCCAACGCCCCGGTCCACCGTGCGCCACGCACTCTCCGTAGACCCCGCCCCGCGGACCGGCCCACTCCCGAGCCGCCACGCGTCCCGCCCCCGGTGCACGCCTGCCGCGTGGACCGGGCGGCCCGCGCCTCGTCCGCCGCGCTGCCTGCGGCTGCTCCGCCGCTGCCGCCGCCGCCGGGAACACTGTTCCGGCATGAACAGTACCCGAAGCTCAAAAATAACAAGTGGGTAGTCCGTTTTGACCGTTTTCGCGCGCTGAATCCGAATTTGACGTCCATTTTGCCAAATTCCAACTCCAAAATTTGCCGAAGGCATCCGGAAAGGTAATCCTTGGTCCAAACTTCGCGCTGAGTCCATTTTTAATATCCGCATCGCGCAAAACCACTTCTAACGATCCAACGGAGTCCATTGATCACCCACGTGATCCAATAAGCCCGAAGTCCGCCACTTGTCTCCAATTGGTGCACAAACACCTCCAACACACAGTACAGGCTCCCTAGATGCCACCAATGACTCTACCACAGCTCTGCAGAGATCCAGGTCATCACATCCTCCCCCACTAAAAGAAAGTTTCGTCCTCGAAACTAAAATCAATCCTCAACCCGAAACCTCAACCAAATAGAGGGAGTAAATATCCAATCATCCACCACTCGAGCTCCCAAAGCTGTCTAATACCTCCTCCAGAGACGCGATACAACCCTCGGGTCTCTAACAAGAACAAAACAGAGGCGGGCATTCCAGAAAAACCGCACCACCTCATCCAAGTACAGCTGGGCTAACCGCTCGAGCTACCAAGTAGTCTGCATCGGTACAAGCATCGCTCCTCCCGGGGTCTCAAATAATCCAACCACAAGTCCATCGGCACAAATGCTCGATCCCCATACCTCTGTACTCCCAAGGTATCCAATATAAGCCCCCCAACTGATCACGTAGACTCTGCTCTCAAATCTCTAAACCGTCGGGATGTAGAAGCAATTCCCCGACTCTCCGGCATCAACACCAAGCCAAAGTCTACTCATCCACAGCGAAACATCCGCCTCGCTCCCGAAGTCAAAACTATAGAGGCGAAGATAACCCTCAAGCAACCCAAGTACACCAACACCTCCGGGCCTGGCTCCCCAAGAAAACTGTCCTCGCGGCATAATCAACCGCCGCGAAAGAAAACTGAACCCGCCAGCCCAACAAGTACCATCACACCGACCGCTGTAACATATGTGCTCCGACTGCCTCAGAAATCCACTATCCTGGAAAAAGAAATCGAGAATGCCTCCACCGACTGATCTGTCCTCCATCACCCGGCGCCAAGCGCCTCAATCAGAACTCGCCTCAGGCGGTAGATCCCAATCCAAAGGAACTACAATACCACGCTCCACACCCGGCGCCTACTCCAATTAGGCGTCCTAAATCCGTACTGGAGGGACCCAATGAGTTACTAGGTATCCTGGCACAATCCACTCTCAGACACTCATATCCTATGCGCCCCGTCCCTCTACACATGGAGCGTGCAGTTCAGCAACTGCGTTAACTCTTGCCATAAAGACCTTCAAGTACTCTCTATCCCCCACCGAACAAGACCCTGCCCCCAAGGGCTCCATACTCAATCCCACAAATCGGGGTGACTCATCCGCCAAAACTGGCTCACTCGATCAAAGCAATCCCACAGCTTACCCGCTGTCAACTGTCCACCCTAGCTCGGTGCCCCAACACTAAACGTCGGCACGGAGGGGGCAACTCGCTACCCCGACAACTGTGCCACTGCGCTGATCCGACAACTGTGTCACTGCGCTGAGCTGATCCGACAACTGTGTCACCACTTCGACAACTGTGCCACTGCGCTGATCCGACAACTGTGTCACCACTCCGACAACTGTGCCACTGCGCTGCTGATCTGCCTCCAACACACCTACCCTTCGGGTCCGGAGCTCTCAGACTCCAATCTGGGTATCCGGCCCGAAACAACCAGCTCTGACCCAACTGCCGCACCAAGGTGCACCCGGGTCAGGGCCCAACGTCGGGGAGACACCGCTCACCACGACAAAACCGCAAATCAGCACACCCCAAACACTCGACCCAATCTAGCGAAAGTCAAAGACATCACTCTATTTTTGTAACTTTATGTTGTCTGCAGCCAACATAACTGTCCCACAAAAATAGGATATGTCGATCCCTCTTCACTCACAGGAAGAGTCAAACAAATAAATCACCGACTTTCGCAAAATGTCGCGTCTCTCACGCACAAACATCCTAGGGTCCGCCGAAAAGCCTAGGGTTTCCTAAGTCCCAAATGACCTATCCCTAAGCTCTGATACCACCTAATCTGTCACGCCCCGGGTGTAAACCGGAACCCGGGCCCGTCTACAGATCCGCCGTGCACACGGTATTTCCCGTGTACACGAAGCGCCAAACCTGCTCAGCTAAAAGAGATAACCATAAAAGAGCAAAGAAAACAGAGCTGAACTAAAACTAATACATCTCAGACTGAAGCTGGAAATGAAATACAATACATCTGTATAAATGATACATCTGTCTCTCCCAGCTCACCAAAATAAATACAACCTGCTGGCAAAAGCCAGTCCCAAATGTAAAAGTACAACCGTCTGAGGAAACCTGGGTACACCAACAGTCCAGCTAACACGCTCATCCTGCCTCGAGATCTACCTACTCAGCCGTCCTCTCTCCTCGACCCGCCGCTGAAAGCCCAGCAGCACCCGCAGAAGACACTGCAAAACAAGGAAGACGAAAAAGAGGAAAGAAGAATGGGGGTGAGAACTACTAGTAAACCAGTAGCCTCCCCTAGTGGGTAAAACCTCAAACTCTGACACACCCACTAGGCCTACCAGAGGCAAAAAGGAAAGAAGAGTGGTAAGAAATGAAACCGCTGCAAAAGGGAAATCTACCACTACAATGCCTCTAAAATACAGTCCTAGACTGGAATAACCGTATGCCACAATAACCAACCGTCCCAGATAAACCCAATCTGTACCGCCCTCATCATCGGGCAAAAAGCCGCGCCGATGTGATAGCAAAATTCCTGCTGCCGCCCTCATCATCGGGCAAATAAGCCGCGCCGATGTGATAGCAAACCTGTCCATAACCGTCCAGCCCCGGCCTCCGAAGGGGATCTCGAGGGGAGCTACCCACACGAGTAAAGCACCACCGGGCAATAACCGCGCCGGGGTAATAAAAGCCTCACCGGGCAATAACCGCGCCGGTGATAAAAGCAGGATTGGATCACAACTATAAAGCCCCCAGTGGAACACAACCCTCCACTAAAAGAAAACTGACTCCCCAATCAGATGCAAGAGTAACCATCCGGTCAATCGCCCAATATCCGCGATTGCCGCAATACCCCACAATCCACGACCAGGTCTAACAACCGACCTCCGGTCAACCGCCCAATATCCGCGGTCGCCGTAAAAACCCACAATCACAATCATGTCCCACATCCGACATCTGGTCAACCGCCTACTATCCGCGGTAGCCACAAAACCCTCTAGTCCATAATCATGCCTGATCACCGATGTCCTATAACCGACATCCGGTCAACCGCCCAATATCCGCGGTCGCCGCCAAAACCCATGATCCATAATCCAGGCCCCGGCTACACTATCCCGAACCCCTGCTCAAACCCGAGCAAACCCACCTGACTAACGAAGAGGAGAAAGAAGCAAACAAGGTTTCTCCTAAGTCAAGTTCCAGCATGAAAGTGTAGCGATAAAAGATGGCCTACCTAGATGTCCAAACAAGCATGCAAGTGTTCTCAAGGAAATAAAGAAAAGGCAACCAATAGGGGTTCCACATGTGTAACAATTAATAGATCCGCATAGATATAACCATCATGCTAAAACATTATCCAACCACACATGTCTAAAATCCACGTTCCATAATAAAACATCACTAGCCACCTATGCATGTCATAAAATCCTCAACTAGTACCAACCACTGTCAGATAATCATAAAGCCCATGATATACATTCCAATCCACATGCAAGGTTAACCGCTAACATTCCATCCATACCAACATGTATAAACCCCAACCACTATCAGATATCCACAATAGTATATGACTTAAGCATGCATGTCCAAATAGAGGGGATCACTCTAATATTCCTAGTGAGCATGTCAAAATAGAGGTAAGCAACAACCACCCACCTCGATCGCTAAATCCAAGTCCAAGAAGTGCTCTCGCCCAAACCGATAAGCCGCCGCGATCGCTGTACAAAATTACCCCAAGATATACACACAAATAAGCACACAAGTATCCGCAAACAAGCTGTCCAGAATTCAGTCCCGAAGATGCCCTGTTTTTACCTGCGAGAGGTGCCCGGAAAATTCCAAGAAAAATACCGTCACGATCCTCGTGACGAACCCGTCGAAACGACTACCTGCACGCTCAAATCCGAGCTTCCTACACTGAGAAACAATTCCGACAAGGGAACCACCCCGAATTAAACTACTCTCAAAAACTGTAGCAATAACTACTGTTCACAGATATTTCTCACCTCCGAAAGATATTCATAAAATTCCGAGAAAATTTGGGGAAATTCCTCGTGATGTGTAGATGCAAATCGCCTCTTGAATCGCCCCAATCCGATGCCTGCGCGCGAAGATATCACCAAAACACTGCACCGCTGTCCCAAAACTCCGCCCCAGAAAATGAGGTCACAAGATGATCCGAAAAACCCATGAAAAGCTCGGAATGGGAAAAACCAGTAAACATGGGAAACATAGCCCTACCTGTCGTGAAGCCAACGGCGCAAGAATCGCCTCATTCGGAGGACGGAGTAAGCCGGGGGAGTCCTCGCACCGAAATGCGACGAAGAAGAACACAAACGAAAGAGCGTCGCGCCGCGCCGTAAAAATGGTAACCTCGGGATGCGTGCCGCAGAAAAATCTGGAAATCTGCAGATGGAATCGCCACAGGGAGATGAAGAAAACTCGTGAAGGTGGCACTGTGAAAATCCACGCGGAGAAGAAGCTCTCTGCAAAAGAACTCGGCCTTTTATAGCTGGAAGAAAACAAATCTGAAAATTCCCATTAAGTCCCCATTTCCGGGCGCTCCAACTTTCGGGCGGCTACAGTGTTGGGCCCGGCCCAACACTGTGCGCGCCCGGAAGTCTCCCAGGCCTCCACGTCGCCCCCCGCACAGCGCACAGCCACGCTGGCCGCCCACCGCGCGACGCGTGGGCCAATGCCGCGGCGACACGTGGCGCGCACCCAGTCAACACCCGCCTGCCGCGCCCACGTGCCCGCCTGCGCCCGCCGCCTGCGCCCCCTGCCAGGCGCGAATCCCGAGGCGCCCCGGTTCAGCTCCGTGGACCCAGACTCCATGAGCCCACCAACCAGAAGACGCCACGTGTCCCGCCGGTCCATGCACCACGCCCGCCTGCTCCGTAGACCAAGTCCACTGCACCGACCAATCCAGTAATGCCACGTGTCCAACCCCCCGGTCCACCGTGCGCCCCGCACTCTCCGTAGACCCCGCCCCGCGGACCGGCCCACTCCCGAGCCGCCACGCGCCCCGCCCCCGGTGCACGCCTGCCGCGTGGACCGGGCGGCCCGCGCCTCCGTCCGCCGCGCTGCCTGCGGCTGCTCCGCCGCTGCCGCCGCCGCCGCCGCCGGGAACACTGTTCCGGCATGAACAGTACCCGAAGCTCAAAAATAACAAGTGGGTAGTCCGTTTTGACCGTTTTCGCGCGCTGAATCCGAATTTGACGTCCATTTTGCCAAATTCCAACTCCAAAATTTGCCGAAGGCATCCGGAAAGGTAATCCTTGGTCCAAACTTCGCGCTGAGTCCATTTTTAATATCCGCATCGCGCAAAACCACTTCTAACGATCCAACGGAGTCCATTGATCACCCACGTGATCCAATAAGCCCGAAGTCCGCCACTTGTCTCCAATTGGTGCACAAACACCTCCAACACACAGTACAGGCTCCCTAGATGCCACCAATGACTCTACCACAGCTCTGCAGAGATCCAGGTCATCACATTTATTACATCTTGAAGTCTAGTGTAATAATCTGTAAACAATTCATGCTCTTCCATATGAATAGAGTCAAATTGACTTGTAAGCATCTGGAGCTTTTGAATTTTTACAAGATTAGTACCCTCATGTGTAATTTTGAGAATATCCCAAGTTTCCTTCGCGGTTTCACACGCGGAAATTCTTGTGAACTCAGTCGAGGAAAGAGAATTAAATAAAGCGTTCATACCTTTCCCATTGTAAGATCTTTCAAATTCCTCTTTGGACCATCTAGAGCGAGGTTTTGGGGTAGTAGAATGTCCTACTTCCTCAACAGGATGCACCCAACCGTATTCCACGGATTGCCATACCCGCCCATCAATTGCGATGAGAAAAGCTCTCATCCGCACTTTCCAATAAGCATAATTAGTCCCATCAAAAAGAGGAGGTCTATAAACATTACCACTTTCACCCATCATGATAGATAAACCTAAAACCCTCTCTGATACCAATTGTAGGTTTTTATAGGATCCACAAGGATCTAAATAGGTACTATCAAACAACTAGAGGGGGGTGAATAGGTGTAATACTTATAAAACCAAATCTCAGTGCAAAATAAAAACCAATGCGGAAAATAAAAACAGCACACCGAGATATACGTGGAAACTCCAATCCAGGAGAAAACCACGGGACCAACACGCAATAACAATCCACTAAGAATAGAAGAATAACAAGTTGATTACCGACTCCACGGACTCAACCCCTCCTTCAGCTTCTTCGGACCTTGCGCTGACCGGTTGGATGTCCACGCAATAACAATCCCTAAGAAAAGAAGAATAACAAGGTGATTACCGTCTCCACGGATTTAACCCCTCCTTCAATTTCTTGGACCTCGCGCTCCACCGATTTTGCACGTCCACTGCACACGTTCGAATCCACGAACGCCACTCGAATCCACGAGCACACGTTTCGAATCCACGAAACGCCTTTAACACACCGAATCCACGATGCCACGTCGAATCCACGACGCAAACTCAGTCGATAAGAATATTGACTTCGATGGTGATCCTTTGCTTAGATTCTCTTTGAGGAACCGTAGAAAAAATCTCTAAGCAAAGATTAGATCAATTCGACAAAAGATATGTTCTTGAAAGAACCATCGAATTGACCTAAAAGAGGCTATAAAGAAGATCGATAAAAACCTAGCCTCTAGGGTTGCTCTCAAGAGTTTTATAAAAAGATCGGCCGTCGCTCCCACGTTTTTGAGAAACCCTAAGTGTCTATTTATAGTTTAGAAACCTTTGGAAAGAGATAAGAATCAAAAACATACCTTATCTGGAAATTTTCAGGACGGCGATCCGGATCGGATTTACTGCGATCCGGATCGTCGTAACGAGATTGACGATTCCAGAAAAACCAAGGGTTCGGGATCCGGATTGAAGGGTCCGATCCGGATCGTTCATGCAATTCAGCAAAGTCCCATGTTCGGAATCCGGATCGGAATGGCCTAGGATCTGGATTGAAATTGCCAATGAACAAGTACCCTTCGGGATCCGGATTGCAAGATCTGATCCGGATCCTGAACATGTCCCATGTCCAGTTTTTGATTTTTATGCAAATAAAAGTTCATCCAAGTGTTTCTACACTATAGGAAAGTATTCGGATCACCACAATTATTTAGTTAAACATACCTGATCCTCTTGAATACTTTCTTCTTGAGATTGATGTAACTGATCCATAATTCTTCAACTTCAATCTTCAAGACTCAAGACACTGAGTGTCAACTTGAGCTCTTGTTGAATCTTCTCTAAGTCTTTGAATGCTGATTGACAATTTGATCCCTTTAAGACTCTGACTCAACTCACTGACTTGACTCACGAATTATGCCAATACCAAAATGCCGTAACATAGTCTTTCTGTGGGATGAGAGTGTTCCACATACCGCGCCATCCTTGACCAAATGAGATAAGGAATATTCAAGTTTGCTCCCATCAATGCGGCCGGGTTTCCAAGAAGATAAAGGTATAACATTCTGTCCCATCGAAGAACCTTCGTATTCATGTTGGGAAGAATGTTGTAGCAGACAATGAAGTTTATATACCGATACTCTGGTCGAAGCTCTTTAGAGAAAACAGAATTTCCGGTCGACCGAGTATTTGGAAGACAAATTCCATTAACTACAACTCTCCAGGAGTTGTCGTTGAAGCTTTGAGTTTTTAGGTAATGGAGTCCATCAGCTCTGGCTGTCATACCTAGCACAACTCCAATTAGCTGGGGTGTGACTTTGATTTTGATATTTTTAACCAAAGTGTGAAATTCTCGACGTCCATCCTCGTGATCAATCAGACTTGCAGCGTTCTGATAAAACATTCGAACTGAGTGTGGACAGTACCCAGTAGTCTCAGGGAAGTTGCAAATTTGAGCAAGACCAACTTGGTCAAACAAAGTCCCAAAAGCTACAGATTGTTCCTTCATTGGTTTGACATTGACATGTCTCTCGCCAATGCATTCCCTCTTCTCAAAATCCTTGATTCTTTCGGAGCTGATGAAGTCTTGTAGAGGAGGCTGCCTAGCAACTGGTTCTTCAATGGTAATTCCCTGAGCACTGCCTCTTTTTCTTGCACCGGTTTTTCTTTTTGTTCCAATTGGACTTGGTTCCAAAGGGGCTTTTCCTTTTTCAGCTGCAGTAGGCTTTGAAGCTTCAGCAGTTGCTTTCCCTTTGGAGACAATGGGAGCAGCTTGCTCGATTTCGATGTTATCCCAGTCGATCGACTCCGTCTCTGATTCAGTGTCGGAACCATCCTTGGTCTTCTTCGCTTTCTTAGCCTTCTTAGGCTTGACAGTATCCTTGGTATGAGCCATGGCAGCAAGTAGGAAAATAATCCAAGTGATCACCATTTTGATTGATAGTGAAAAATGTATCCTGTGAAGACCAACTCAAGAACACGAAAAATTGTTAATTTTCAAAGATTTGAAAAATTGTACCCAAACAATCATAATCATGTAGAGAGACTAAGAATCAAATTAGTTTTGCAAAAGGACTTTTAAAAATAGATCAATTGCATGATTTTCGAAAATCCTTATTATATGCCCTAAAACCGAAATTTTAGAAATCGAAGCCTAAAAATCCGTTAATCAGGAGAATACCTAGCATATAATCAAAACTAATCTACCCAGAGTTCTTATTTCAAAAGAAATTTGATCAAAAACCATCCACAAACAAAATTGATCCAAGAAATTCATCACGTTTGAGGAGGAATAGAGAAAAAAGGTGAAAAACCGAGATTTTGATCAATAAAACTTACTTGGAGTTGAAGAACTTGAGTTTGAAAGCTTCCAAGAAGGGTAAAATCTAGAGAGAGAAGCTCTGGAAACTTTGGAACAAAAGATTGGAGTAAAAGAAATCAAAACCCTTTTGTTCTTTATAAAACCCTAGCCGCGATCCGGATCAGACCATGCTTGCGATTCGGATCGGCTACCCGCAGTGAGAAACTGCGTTCGGGATCCGGATCGGCAGGTCCAATCCGGATCGTCAGCCCGCAGAAGAATACCTGCGTTCGGGATCCGGATCATCTTGCCCGATCCGGATCGGCTCCAACTTTTTCTTTAGAAAATTTCAGAGAAATTCACGAAAAACCAGAAAAAGATTGTAAGCACAGATGTGTATCAACTTTAAACAAAAATCATCGTTTCATACAACAAGAATTAGATTATGCCAAATCTATCAATAATATCCAAAAATGAAACGAGAATTTACAAAAATTAAATCCCTTAAAGTTGAACACCTTCAATTACATCTAACTTGATCTTATGAGTAATGCCTTTATCAAATCATCAATTCAGTAAAGAAAATGAAATACAAAGATCAATAGATGTTTGAAATCCCAAATATAGTAGATAATGTATCTAGACAATCTGTTGAAGAGAGTGGCTCTTTGAGCATCTTTCTTTAAAAACCCACCTTATACCAACCTTGAAATTTGACGGAGTCAAGTATTTCAACATGCATTTTACTTAATCAAAATTTGAACAACCATGCTTGGTATACATGTGGTAGCTGCACACAATACTCGGACGACCGAGGTGGTAGCTCTTTCCTCCATGTGGTGGTAGTTTGTTTTCACACTCCTGATTGGGATGTAACTCTTTCCACATCTTTTGAGCATTTTACTTTTCTTTGACTCCCCCTCAATTGGCTATCAATTATTTAAGATATAAAGTATTCAACCAAAAATTGATCTCGATTTCATACTCGACTAAGCAGTCAAATAAGATAATGACTATACCAAGAGATCATTGAGAGAGAGAAATTGACTTTGATCACTCAGAAGATGATTTAATTAACATAAATGATCATTGCAACAGTGAAATATTATGATGGCAAAAGCATAATAAATTTCTAAATGTGCGAAAAGATGCAATTAAAGTCAATTATGATCTATGCTCAATTAATGTCCTATGTACAAACATAGATAATGAACAAAACAAAACAAAAACAAAACCTATCCTAAGCAAAGGTTTCAAAAAGAAGTTTATTTCAAGGAAAGCATTCCAATTGCTTTTCGCAAATGAATAAAACGTTTTTGATCCAAAGGTTTTGTTAGAATGTCAGCTAATTGATCCTCAGTTGGAATATATGAAAGTTGAAGAGTATTTGATTCAACTAGCTCTCTAAGAAAATGATATCTAAGTTCAATATGTTTTGTTCTAGAGTGCAACACAGGGTTTTTAGAAATGTTAATTGCACTTGTGTTGTCAAAAAGAATTGTTACCGAAGATGCTGAAATCCGGAAGTCGCTCAACACACTTTTCATCCAAATGAGTTGGGTTGAACAGCTACCCGCTGAAATGTATTCCGCTTCGGCAGTCGAGAGTGCTATGCAATTCTGCTTTTTACTGTGCCATGCAACAAGGCAATGGCCAAGATAGAAGCATGCACCACTCGTGCTTTTCCGATCATCCACTGATCCTGCCCAATCGGCATCTGAGTATCCAACAATATCCAAACTTGTTTCCATAGGATACCAAATTCCGAAATTAATTGATCCTTTGATATACCGGATGATCCTTTTCACCGCTTTCAGGTGAACCTCCTTTGGTGCAGATTGATATCTCGCGCAGATCCCAGCACCAAAAGATATATCCGGGCGACTAGCCGTGAGGTAAAGTAGACTTCCAATCATACTTCGATACAGTTTCTCGTCTACATTCTCACTTTGTGATTCACTTCCAAGTCCCTTGTGGCTAGTTCCCATTGGAGTCGAAAAATCCTTCGAATTTTCAAGATCAAACTTTTTAACCAACTCCATTGCATACTTGGATTGACTCAAGTGAATACCTTCATCATTTTGTTTAATTTGCAATCCAAGGAAATAAGTCAATTCGCCCATCATGGACATCTCAAATTCGCTTTCCATGGTCTCCGCGAATTTAGAAGCATCATTATCTCTTGTTGCGCCAAATACAATGTCATCGACATAGATTTGTGCTACAATGAAATTGCTTTGATAATGCTTCACAAAGAGAGTCCTATCAGCTCCCCCTCGAGTGTAGCCCTTCTCCAAAAGGTGCTTTGTCAACCTTTCGTACCATGCTCGCGGTGCTTGTTTCAGACCGTAAAGAGCCTTTTTCAAACGAAAAACATGGTTAGGTTGTTTATGGTCTACAAAACCTTTCGGTTGAGCCACATAAACTTCCTCATTTAAAAACCCATTTAGAAATGCGCTCTTAACGTCCATTTGAAATAATTTGATTTTAAAATGACAAGCAATAGCAAACAGTATACGAATGGACTCGAGTCTAGCTATAGGGGCGAATGTTTCATCAAAGTCTATACCTTCTACTTGAGAGTAGCCTTGAGCAACTAATCGTGCCTTGTTCCTGATGATAGTACCATCCTCATTTTTCTTGTTCTTGAAGATCCATTTGGTACCTATCACATTATGTTGCTTTGGAGGCTTCGTTAATTCCCAGACTTTGTTTCGCTCAAATTGATGGGGCTCTTCCTGCATTGCTTTAATCCAGTAGTCATCCTGAAGAGCTTCATCTATGTTCTTTGGTTCGATTAAAGATACGTAGCAAGCGAATCCACAAACCAACTGCCTCCGAGTTCTAACTCCTTCTTGTGGATCTCCAATAATATTTGATTCCGGATGATCCTTGGATATTCGTAGCGTTTGTTGAAACGGAGTACTCGGAGATATATGAGATGATTCCTGCACATTAGATAAACTTGAAGAACCATTAGATGCATCATTAATATTGGAAGTATTATTATGAGAAGATGCAACGGTAGGAGAATCATCATCTAGAGAGATATCGAGGGTAGATTTTTCAGATGCAAAGTGAAAAGCTTCATCTACTTTAACATTTATAGATTCTACGATCGTCTTAGATTCCAAGTTAAATACTCGATATGCTCTACTATTAGTAGAATACCCCAGGAAAATCCCTTCGTCACTTCGTGAGTCAAACTTTCCAAGATTTTCACGATCACGTAAAATGTAACACCGACTCTCGAAGATGCGAAAATATTTGATGTTAGGTTTTCTACCACACCATAGTTCATATGGTGTATTTAACGTTCCCGGGCGCAAATAAACTCGATTAATTACATAGATTGCAGTGTTCACAGCTTCAGCCCAAAAATGTAGCGGTAAATTCCGGCTGTGAAGCATAACACGTGCCATCTCTTGAACAACCCTGTTTTTGCGCTCGACAACACCATTCTGTTGAGGTGTATAGGGTGCAGAGAATTCATGCTTAATACCGTGTGAAGTACAAAAGTCAATGAATTTAGAATTAATGAATTCTCCACCTCTATCACTTCTAACACGAATGATCTTTTCATTCTTTTCAATCATAATACGAAGGCAAATCGCGTGAAAAGAATCAAAAGTATCAGCTTTCTCTTTTAAAAATGCTACCCAAGAATACCGAGAGAAATCATCAATCATCAAGAAAATATACCATTTACCTCCCAAAGATGGTTGACGGGTCGGCCAAAAGAAAGGAAAAAAAAAAATAGTCTACATAAACTGCACAACATTTAATCGTAGAACGATTAAAGACCAGGAAGGATTTCACCTTTGCATACCCAAACCTTTTGAGTTTTGGAGTATGTCGGCAATGGTTGAGAAATTTTCCTTGATGAAGACGTTTTGTCTGATTAATCTTTTTCTTTTGTCATTGTCTTGTTTGGAGTACTACCAACGTTCTTTTCTTTTGAAAAATCCTTCTTTGAATTCCGGGGAGTGAACTTATTGGTAGCAGTTGCAAGATGTGGTTGATTTGATCTTTGAGCTCCAATCTTGCAATTTCTTTCAATGTGCCCTGCAAAATTACAACGAAAACATACCTTTGTGCTTGACGATTCTGAAGAGGATGAAGTAGGCTTGTTGTCGTTGGTTGTCATGAATTCCGGTGTCGGAGGAGGAGATACCGACTGAGGCACAAAGACTGTCCCAACCGAACTAAAATTGTCTTCAGTTCGATTGTATCCGAGGCCGAACTTGTTTGTTTGACCAAGACCAAGAAGTTTATCCAACTTACTCCTTCCAGAAGAAAATTGCTGTAAGTCATCCTTGAGTTGGCAAATGGTCTCTGTCATTTCCAATTTTTCCCGTCGGGCCTCGCCGTAGAGCTTCAAGAAGTAGTTCGCTTTGTTCACCATATCTATATAATTCTTCTCGAGTTGCTCATTGGACTCTTGAAGGGAAACATTTGCTTTTATCAGGTTTTCCCTTTCCACTTCAAGAGCGTTTGAGAGAGAAGTTGCCCTTTTTGCTTCTTCTTCGAGATCATGCAATCTCCCTCTCAAACTCTTGTTTTGCTTAGCCACTTTCTTTGAATCCCTCAAAAGTCTGTGGTAGGCTAGAGCAAAATCTCCACCTTCCGAATCATCCGATTCATTGTCCGTTGCATTCTTTTCAACAGTGGAGTTGGACAACGACTCGGATGTACTTGCCATAAAGCACATGAAGGGTGAAGATATGGACGCGTGGAATGCCGTGGAGCTCTTTTCTTCATCACTTGAAGACGACTCATTTGACGTTGAGTTGTCATCCCAAGTGACGACTTGCATCGCCTTCTTCTTTGCCGGATACTTGTTGGGACACTCCGTTGCAATGTGGCCGTAGCCTCGACATTTGAAGCATTGTAGTTGTCCCTCTGAACTTTTCTTATCCTTTGAGAAGTTCTCTTGCTTTCTTGACTTGTAACTTGAAGTACCCTTGCCTTTGTTCGACTTTCCAAAGGATGGAGATTTACTTGAATTACCCCTTCGAAAGTTGCGGCGAAACTTCCTTGTCAAGAGAGCGAGCTGCTTCTCAAATTCCTCCATAGAAAGGTTCTCGTCATCGTCTGAGGAGGATGTATCCGCGTCTTCTTCCTTAGTTGTTTTCAACGCATAACCTGAAGACTTAGAAGTGGATGCCTTTCCAGAAGAATTGTTAGTAGTAAACGTCATTTCATATGTTTGTAATGAACCAACTAATTCTTCTACACGTATTTCGTCCGGGTGTTTAATAGTTTCAATGGCTGTAACCTTTGGGCAAAATCGTTCAGGAAGGGTTCTTAAGATCTTTCTTACAATCTTAAATTCTAGAATCTTCTCTCCCAGGTTAGCACATGAGTTTACGATGTCTTACAATCGTGTATAGTAGTCCGTGAAAGATTCATTTTCTGCCATCAAGATAGAGTCAAACTTGCTCGTAAGCATTTGCAGTTTCTGAATCTTCACGAGGTTAGTTCCCTCATGTGTAACCTGAAGAACATCCCAGATTTCTTTCGCAGTCTCACATGCTGAGACGCGAGAGAACTCAGTTTGAGATAAGGCATTAAAAATAGCATTAATTCCCTTGCCATTGTAAGAAGATGAATCTAACTCTTCCTTAGTCCATTTCGACCTAGGTTTTAAGGTGCGAACATCACCAATAAATTCAGTTGGATTAGACCATCCTAATTCAATTGATTGCCACACCCGTTCGTCGATGGAAATTAAAAAGGCTTTCATCCGCACTTTCCAGTACGCATAATTTGTTCCATCGAAGAACGGGGGTCGGTTGATGTTTCCACCTTCAACCATTGTTTACAACCCTATTCCCGCTCTGATACCACTTGTTGGGTTATATGTAATAAGGATCTAAATAGGGGAAAAAACACCTAGAGGGGGGTGAATAGGTGTAAATGTATAAACACTCAAAAATCGTTGCGATAAAAACCCAATGCGGAAATAAAAATAACTCGCAAGATTTTTACGTGGAAAACTCCATCACCGGAGTAAAAAACCACGGGACCGATAACACGGCAGAAATCCACTAGAATTAAAACACGTACAAGGTGATTTACCGTACACACTTACGACTCAACCTTTTCAATACGCTCCTAGAGGATCTTCTCCGCTCGCTCCGTGACGCTTCTCGAATCCACGATCTGCGCCCAACGCCGAATCCACGGCGTCCAACGTCGAATCCACGACGTCCGACCGAGTCCACGGTCTTCACCCAATAGCACCCTTCGAATCCACGAACGTGCCTCGCTCTGAATCCACGAGAGCGGTTGAACCTTGAATCCACAAGGACACGCGAATCCACGCGCCGATTTTTGGGGTAAATCGTTGTTTTTGGTGGTGATGATCCGCCGAATACTTAGAGCAAAGATAGATCGGAAATACCATCTAAGTATTCATTAGTTTGATTCAACTCAAGATGTGAGTATGAAAACCTAGAATCAAACTAATCAATATAGATGAAGAAACATAGAGTATTCTCTAATGATTTCCTTTCTTCTCTATATGTGGATCTAGTGCCGTATAAAATAAGATATGAATATGATGGCTATTTTCCTTCTTTTTGGATTCACCCTAGAAAAAGAGTCATAGGGTCTATTTATAGGTTAGAAACCCTAGGAAGGAGATAAGAATCAAAAACCTACCATTTCTGGAAATTTTACGGACGGCGATCCGGATCGGATTAGCTGTGATCCGGATCGTCGTAACGAGTCAGGTAGTTCCAGAAAAACGAAGGTTCGGGATCCGGATCGAAGTGCTTGATCCGGATCGTTCATACAGTTCACCAAACATCAACGTTCGGGATCCGGATTGCGAAGCCTGATCCGGATCGTTCAAGGAAGATGGTAAACTCAGTGTTCGGGATCCGGATCAAGAGAGGCTACGATCCGGATTGAACTGGTGTATGAACGAACCACCTTCGGGATCCGGATTGAACAACCTGATCCGGATCCTGAACATGTCCCAAGTCCAGTTTTTGATTTTTATGCAATGAAAGATTCTTCCAAGTGTTTCTACACTACAAGAAGTATTCGGATCACACAAAATCTTTAGTTAAACATACCTGATCCTTTTGAATTCTTCTTTCTTGAGATTGAGTTAAATGATCCAACTTTCTTCACCTTCAATCTTCAAGACTTGAAACTTTCACGAAACTACGCCAACTCAAATTCCGTAACATATCCCACCTTATACCAACCAGGAGATTGTTCAAAATAAGAACTTTGAATTTAAATCTCCGAAAGCTTCAACTAAACAAAATTTCATAAATATTTTTCAAGCATCCATAACATGTGGTAGCTTCACACACAAACCGGACGACCGGGGTGGCAGCTCTTTCCAACATGTGGTGGTAGTTTTCACACTCCTTTCGGATGTAACTCTTTCCACATCTTTTGCAATTCATTTATTTACCCTTGTAAGAATGCAATCTCTTACGTGAAAGAATTAAATCCCAAATTTTAGTCTTTCGGTTGTCTCACGTTTATCACAATGAATTCATACAACCGAGATAGATTAAGCATCTAAAGATCACACATGATTTCTAAAATTTGATGAATATAATTATCAAAAACTTCTATAATGAAGTATCTTCAAGAATTATAATTATGGAGTAAAGTTGATAATTCATATAAAAATAAATTGGAGTGATTGAAAGTGAAACCCTTTTTATTCAATGCACTTGTTCGTTAAAATCCTTTTGTTCAAAAACAAAACATAAAAACGAAGAGCATTGAAAACATGTAATGCAGAGATTTAGAAAAATATGAAAGGAAAACCAATCAAAACATTACATACAGTCATAAGCTATTTAGAACTTAAGACAAGGAAAGATATCACCTTTTCGAATCCAAAATCGGCGGATCTTGGGTTGTCTTGATTCGTTGTGGCCCGGAGGTAATAGCTTTGACTGTTGGTCCACCTTAGGTCTTTGCCTCGCAATGATCCACTTGTATGATTGATGTTGTGGCTCGGACCTTTGGTGGGTTGAGTGAACTCCTTTGACTTGATGAGTCTTTTGATTCCATTGAGTTTGCTCCGTAGATGAAGTTGTCGAAGAATTCCTCTTTCTCTTTTTCGGGCACGACTTCATCAAGTGTCCTTCAAGTCCACAAAGGTGACACGTTCTTCCTTTCAATTTGATTGTGGAACTTGAAGCTTGCACAGTTTGATCCTTTTTAAAACCCAAACCAACCTTGCTTGTTTGACCTAATCCGCACATACAATCTAGTTTCTTGGAAACGGTTGAAAGCCTTTGTATGTCGGATTTGAGTTCAGGAACTTGCTTGGTCAATGCTTGGTTGGTGACATGAATCTCCTCAAACTGTTTTTCTAGAAAACCAATCTTGTCCATATATGATTTAGCGTTTGTCTCCGATTGGTTTAGCTTTTCTTGGAGGATTTTATTGTTATCCAATAAACGTCCTTGTTCCTCCTCGAGATCATGAAGTTTTATCTTTAAAGGATGATTTTCGTCCTGATTCTCAAGTCGTTGCTTCCTCAACTTCTTGATATGCTTGGCCATCTTCTTAGATTCCGCAAGAAGTTGTTGATATGCCTCAACGAGTTCTTCCTCGTCCGACTCCCCCTCACTTGATGACTCTCCGCCGGATGTTGATGTTTCATGCAAAATCAAAGGAGTAGAGTCAGTGACTAAAGATGATAAACACAAATTAGAAGAGGGAATTTGAGAGGCATGAAAAGCAACAACTTTTTCCTCTTTGCTTGAGGTCGATTCATTAGAAGTAGAATCGTCCCAAGTTTTCGCTTGCAAAGCCTTATTTTTGTATGATTTCTTAGAAGGACAATCCGTTGAAAAATGGCCGTAGCCTTTGCATCGATAGCATTGGATTTCCCCTTCGAAATCATCTTTTTCTTTTTCTTTAGAAGGTTTTGCAACGCCTTTGAGATTAGAGGATTTAGAACCCGATGATCCTTTAGATGGTTTCGTGGATGAATATCCATCGGTTCGATTCTTCCAAAACTTCCGACGAAATTTCTTTACGATCCGCGCCAATTGTTCTTCAAAATCAGCAAAAGAGATTTCATCGTCGGAACTTGATTCGCTATCTTCTTCGTTTGTTGATTTGAATGCAATACCTGTAAGCTTAGAAGAAGACTTGGAAGAAACTTGATTAGTAGGAAAAGTCATTTCATAAGTTTGCAAAGCACCTACTAATTCCTCTACACCCATCTCATCCGGATGACTAACGGTTTCAATGGCGGTAACTTTTGCCCTAAACCGTTCCGGAAGAGTCCGAAGTATCTTTCTTACAATTCTCGACTCCGGGATCTTTTCTCCTAAATTAGCACAAGAATTGATCACATCTTGAAGTCTAGTGTAATAATCTGTAAACAATTCATGCTCTTCCATATGAATAGAGTCAAATTGACTTGTAAGCATCTGGAGCTTTTGAATTTTTACAAGATTAGTACCCTCATGTGTAATTTTGAGAATATCCCAAATTTCCTTCTCGGTTTCACACGCGGAAATTCTTGTGAACTCAGTCGAGGAAAGAGAGTTAAATAGAGCGTTCATACCTTTCCCATTGTAAGAAGATCTTTTGAGTTCCTCTTTGGACCATCTAGAGCGAGGTTTTGGGGTAGTAGAATTTCCTACTTCCTCAACAGGATGCACCCAACCGTATTCCACGGATTGCCATTACCGCTCATCAATTGAGATGAGAAAAGCTCTCATCCGCACTTTCCAATAAGCATAATTGGTCCCATCAAAAAGAGGAGGTCTAAAAATATTACCACTTTCACCCGACATGATAGATAAACCTAAAACCCGCTCTGATACCAATTGTAGGTTTTTGGATCCCCAAAGATCTAAATAGGTACTATCAAACAACTAGAGGGGGGGTGAATAGGTGTAATACTTATAAAACCAATCTCAGTGCAAAATAAAAACCAATGCGGAAAATAAAAACAGCACACCGAGATATACGTGGAAACTCCAATCTAGGAGAAAAACCACGGGACCAACACGCAATAACAATCCACTGAGAAAAGAAGAATAACAAGGTGATTACCGACTCCACGCACTCAAACCCCTCCTTCAACTTCTTCGGACCTTGCGCTCACCGATTGCACGTCCACTGCACACGTTCGAATCCACGAACGCCACTCGAATCCACGAGCACACGTTTCGAATCCACGAAACGCCTTTAGCACACCGAATCGACGATGCCACGTCGAATCCACGACGCAAACTCAGCCGGTAAGAATATTGGCTTCGATAGTGATCCTTTGCTTAGATTCTCATTGAGGAACCGTAGAAGAAATCTCTAAGCAAAGATTAGATCAATTCGACAAAAGATAGATCTTGGAAGAACCGTCGAATTGACCTAAAAGAGGCTATAAAGAAGAACGATAAAAACCTAGCCTGTAGGGTTGCTCTCAAGTGTTTAATTAATTAATCGGTAGTTTTTGAGAAACCCTAAGTGTCTATTTATAGTTTAGAAACCTTTGGAAAGAGATAAGCATCAAAAACTGGCTTAACAGAAATTTTCCCGCACGACGATCCGGATCGGATTTACGGCGATCCTGATCGTCGTCTTTTTTCAGCAATTCCTGAAAAAACAAGGTTCGGGATCCGGATCGGAATTCTGATCCGGATCGGAATTCTGATCCGGATCGGTTCAGGATCAGAAATTCTGAAACATCCAATTTGTCCAGTTTTTGATTTTTAAGCAATGAAAACTTATCCAAGTGTTTCTAAACCACTCAAATGTATTCGGATCACCAAAATTATTTAGTTAAACGTACCTGATCAATCCGAATCCATTTTCCTTAAGATTGATGTAATTGATCCACAATTCTTCTATTTCAATCTTCAAGACTCAAAACACTGAGTGTCAACTTGAGCTCTTGTTGAATCTTCTCTAAGTCTTCGATTGCTGATTGACAATTTGATCACTTCAAGACTCCGACTCAACTCAACAACTCAACTACTCAACTCACGAAATATGCCAAGACAAAAAAGCCGTAACATAGTGTTGTCACAAAGAATAGTTACCGAAGACGCAGGAATTCGGAAGTCGCTCAACACGCTTTTCATCTAAATGAGTTGGGTTGAACAACTACCTGCTGAAATATATTCCGCTTCGGCAGTCGAGAGTCCAATGCAGTTTTGCTTTTTACTTTGCCATGCAACAAGACAATGGCCAAGATAAAAACATGCACCACTCGTACTTTTCCGATCATCCACTGATCCTGCCCAATCGGCATCTGAGTATCCTATTCAGTGTTCCTTTGACCTACCGGATGATCATTTTCACCTCTTTCAGGTGAACCTCCTTTGGTGCTGATTGATATCTCACGCAAATTCCAACACTAAAGGATATATCCGGGCGACTAACCGTGAGATAGAGTAGACTTCCTATCATGCTGCGATAAAGCTTCTCGTCTACACTTTCACAAAAAGATTCACTTCCTAATCCCTTATTGCTTGTTCCCATTGGAGTCGGAAAGTCTTTAGAGTTTTCTAATCCGAATTTCTTAACCAACTCCTTTGCATACTTGGATTGGCACAAATGGATGCCTTCTTCATTTTGTTTCACTTGCAATCCAAGAAAATATGTTAGCTCGCCCAACATGGACATCTCAAATTCGCTTTCCATGGTTTCCGCGAATTTTGAAGCATCGTTGTTTCTTGTTGCCCCAAATACAATGTCATCGACATAGATTTGTGACACAATAAAGTTATCCTGAAAATGCTTCACAAAGAGTGTCCGATCTGCTCCCCCTCGAGTGTAGCCCTTTTCCAAGAGGTGCTTTGTCAACCTTTCATACCATGCTCGCGGTGCTTGTTTTAGACCGTAAAGAGCCTTTTTCAATCGAAAAACATGGTTAGGTAGTTTATGGTCAATGAAACCTTTCGGTTGAGCCACATAAACTTCCTCATTTAAAAAACCATTTAAAAAGGCGCTCTTAACGTCCATTTGAAAAAGTTTGATTTTAAAATGACAAGCAATCGCAAAGAGGATGCGAATTGACTCCAGACGAGCCACCGGGGCGAACGTCTCATCAAAGTCTATACCTTCTATTTGTGAATAGCCCTGAGCAACTAGACGTGCTTTGTTCCTGATGATGGTACCATCCTCGTTTTTCTTATTCTTGAAAATCCATTACGTTGTGTTGCTTCGGTGGCTTCGTTAGTTCCCAGACTTTGTTTCTTTCGAACTGATGGAGCTCTTCCTGCATTGCTTCAATCCAGTAATCATCCCGAAGAGCTTCATCGACGTTCTTTGGTTCTATCATGGAGACGTAACATGCGACTCCACAAACCAATTGTCTCCGAGTCCTGACTCCTTCTTGTGGGTCTCCAATAATATTCGATTCTGAATGATCCTTGGAGATACGTAGCGTTTGAGGTAACGGAGTACTCGGAGGTACATGTGATGATTCCTGCATTTCAGATAAACTAGAAGAACCGTTAGATGCATCAACATTATCGGAAGAATTATTATGAGAAGATGCATTTACAGGAGTATCATCATCAAGAGACATATCAGGGGTAGATTTATCAGATGCAAAATGAAAAGTTTCATCTACTTTAACATTAATAGATTCTACCATCGTTTTAGATTCGAGGTTAAATACCCGATATGCTCTACTATTTGTAGAATAACCCATGAAAATTCCTTCGTCACTTCGAGAGTAGAATTTTCCAAGATTTTCGCGATCACGCAAAATATAACAGCAACTCCCAAAGATTCGAAAATATTTGATATTCGGTTTTCTACAAAACCATAGCTCATATGGTGTATTTAAAGTTCCCGGGAGCAAATACACTCGATTGATTACATAGACAGCTGTGTTCACTGCTTCAGCCCAAAAATGTAACGGGAGTTTCCGGCTGTGAAGCATAACACGAGCCATCTCTTGTATTGCGCTCGATTACACCATTCTGCTGAGGTGTATAGGGTGCAGAGAATTCATGTTTTATGCCATTGGAAGTGCAAAAATCAATGAATTTAGAATTGATGAATTCTCCACCTCTATCACTCCGAACACGAATGATCTTTTCAGTTCTCTCAATCATAACACGATGACAAATCTTATGAAAAGAATCGAAAGTATCCGCTTTCTCTTTTAAAAATGTTACCCATGTATATCTAGAGAAATCATCAACCAAAAGAAAAATGTACCATTTATGTCACGCCCCGGGGGGTCGAACTGCGATCCGGGCTCGCCAACAGATCCGCGGCCTGTACGGAAACTGCCGTACAGACGAAGCGTCTAACCTGCAAAAGAGATCTATAGCTACACAAGTATCAGAGCTGAAAGGAAGCTATACAGAAAAAGAAGCAACAGAATCACTAAGTGATAAAAGTCCAAGTACACTAGTCCACTATCTCCCAAAACATAGGTACAAAACACTATCAGGTACAAAAGTGGAAACCAAAATGTACAAGTGACTCTATCACTGACTCCACAGACACGGGTAGGAATTAGTCGGCCACGCCCTTACCTCGGTCTGAAGGCTCCGAACGAGCCAAACCTGGAACGGTCGCCTCAGGAACACCTGTCATCACAGTGGGTGTGAGATCTACTGCAACAGGCAGATCTCAGTGGGTACCGACGCCAAAACCCACGGTATGTGTCACGCCCCGGGGTCGAAACTGCGACCCGGGCTCGCCAACAGATCCGCCGCCCATACGGTGAACCCCGTATAGACGAAGCGTCTACCTGCAAAAGAAAGATGCTATACTAAACAGATATCAGAGCTTGAAGTAAACTGCTAGAAATAAAATATAAACAACTCCAAGTCCTCACCACAAGTACAAAAGTCGCTCAACTCTGATATAAAAGTACAACTCTACACCTCACAACAAGGTCTCTCAACAAGTAACTCTCAAAATATAAAGGGGGTACATCTACTCTCAGGACAACGACTGGTAGGGATCTAGCTCGTGACTCCCTCACCTCGATCCGAAGAAGCAGCAACTGGAGCAGCAGAAACAGGAGAAGACGTCCCTGGGGAAAAATACACCACGACGGGTGTGAGAACTACATCCCACAGTAGTTCTCAGTGGGTGCCGTCAACAAGCCCAACGGTCTGCCCACCAAGTCTACTAGAGGCATACGGTAATAAATGAAATACTGAAGGAAAGAGCTGGAAATGAATAACTCTACAGCTACTATGCCCCTATCTAGATGCTCAAAAAGTGGAACAGATGATAACATGATGCATCCATTAACTCTCAGGTACAGTAACCCAAAACTATATTGACTGCCACATAGGGTCCAGTCAAACCTGGGCCCACCTACTGCTGCACATCCTCAACAGGACGGTCTACCGTAGGGTGTCCATGACTGCCACATCTGGGCCAGCCAGAGGGGCGGCGTCGACAAGTCACGATAGAAGAACTCAATCTCACGCCGGTTACAACAACCCGGTCTAAAGCTCAATCTCAACGCCGGTTACAACAACCCGGTATCGCCTACTCCGAAGTGGCACTTGAGGGGAGCGACCCGCTCGAGTCCATAAGTAACCCATGTCCAACAGCTCTGTCATGCATCTCAGTCAATCGGGCAAAAGTCGACACTATGCTGAAAGTGGAGACTCACTCAATCCACAATGCAAAAACCCAGCCCCAACTGATGTATAACACTAATCGGTCAAACCGCCCACAGTTCGCGGTTACCGAAAAATTAACCCGAGTCGATAATCTGGTGCAATCCCACCCGACTCAACAATATAGCTATACTATCCCCCATCCCTGCTCTCTAACCCGAGCAACAAGGAACACTAGACAGTCGGGACCGCTGTCAACCCAACGGCTCCCTAAAACAGGCATCACTGACAGGATAACTCCGCAACAGAAACAATAAAGGGTCCGGGAACCCCGAAAGACTAGAACCTACAACCCTAATCAAACAAGAACAGGCCCTAGGCATAGCCTCTCATTGTTCTCGTCCCAAAGGAAAAAGGCAGACCTTGGAACCCAGACTACTCGAACCATCTCGGGTGGTTAAATTTATCGGAAAAAGGTGATATTTCTTATTGAAAGCCATTTGATCTGAAAGAAATCCATATTTAATGATTTTTAGTTCTTTTTAGGAAAACAATTGGAAACACGCTTTATATCCAAGCCTCGCAGAGCTAATGCCTTTGTCCAATCAAACAAGAATAGACTCGGCGACTCCACGATGCTCGGAAGAAAACATTGGTTAACTAAAATCATATGTGTGTCCAAAAACAGTTCTGGGTTCAAGGTCCTGCTATCACTGGTACAAAGCTGCCACTGACACAGTGGCGACAATAAAACAAGAAACCAAAACATCTCGAGTCCGCCGTCTACCAACGGCTCCCGCCACAGATGAACAATCAACTATATCTACCAGACTCCACTCTGCTCCCAAGCACGAGTGTAAAATGCATCCCACACTAAAAGGAACCCGACCACTCGGCCCACTACCCGGGCGAGTAAAACACTATGTCCAGGAAGAAAAGAGTGTGGATGTCTAAAGCAGAATAAACCTAGCCCAAGTTGGAATTTTCTACAGTCTGGCTGAACATGCTGCATATGACGGGGTGCTAGGTCAAATTCCAAGATAATAATAATAATTTTACAGAGTAGGAACAAGGGATCGCATGATCATCATATAACTCTAGAATCAACAGCTATCACATTCTAGCATGCTACACAGGAATATCACTATCATGCATGGTCCTACTATAGCAGATTTAATGAACATTCCATCATTCTTGGAGACAGGGCCACCCACCTGAAGGTGCGCAACTGTCCAGGGTCGTACTGCAAGGAAAGCCCAGAAATAGATTTACCAGCACAACCACCAAGCAACCAGTACACTAGCAGTGTTTAACGCATCCTGGGTACAAAAATACCACCCAAAGTTACATTAATTCCATAAAATTCCAAGTTCCACAAATCTGCTGTGAACAGTCCCATTAAAGCGAAATTTTCACCTATAAAGCAATCTCGAAAAATTCCAATAAAAATATGACGGCGATACTCGCGAAGAGTAGATGTCGATAGAGCCTTGAATCGTCGAATTCCGATGTCCGGATGAGGAGATAAAAATCTGCGAAGGCCTTGCTGTCCAAAAACTCCAACAGCAAAAGGGGGTTTAGAAACTCCTCGGGATCCGTATCAAAATCCCGAAACGAGATGAAGCGATCAATACGGAAATCGACGGCCTACCTCTCTTGATTCCAACGCCATGAAAATCGTCCAAAAATACAGTCGGGGTAGCTCTATAGACCTCTCAGACTGAAGTGCGACGGAAACGGGCCTCCAACTGAAAATCGTCGCACTGCGCTCCGATGCCTAAGTCGTCGACGCCGCGGCTTCCAAAAATTCCGGGCCTCTGCCAGAAGATGCGCAACATGAAGATCTCCAACTTTGCTAAAGGGGCTAAGGGCAGAGGAGCTCGGGAAAGGGGGCAAAAAGCACCAGCAAGCAGCCTATTTATAGGCCCAGCCCGAAAAGAAACCAGATTTTGGACTTTGGCCCAAAATTCGGGCGCCCGGGGCATTCGGGCTGCTACAGTAACGGGCCCGGCCCGTTACTGTGCGCGCCCGAATCCTTCTCGGGCCGCCACATGGCCGAGACGCGCTCCCCACGCCCGGCTCACGTGCGCTCGCGAACCGCGCGACGCCGCGTGTCCCGACACGCGGACGTGCGCGGCTGCGCCCGGCCAACCACGGGGCGCCACGTGGCGCCCCCATGTCGCCCCCCACGCCACCTCAACTGCCCCGCACCTGCCCCTGTACGGACACCTGCCCGCCACTGCAGCGTGGACCGCGCGCACGAGAGCCCGCCAATCCGGAGATGCCACGTGTCCACCCAGCGGTCCACCGTACACCCGCCTTTTCCATGGACCGCGCCCGCTGCGCCCGCCAACCGGGGCCCGCCACGTGGCCAGGGCCCGGGTGCACGCCTCCGCGGTGGACCGCGCGGCTGCGCCTCCACCCGCCGCCAGCCGCCGCCGCCGGCGCCTCTCCGGCGGCCGGAACAGTAACCCCACGCCTAGAAATCCGTGTTTTCGCGTCCGGGCTCCGAAAAATACAAGTAAATAGTCCATCTTGACCGTTTTCGCGCGCTGAATCCAAATCCGATGTCCGATTTGGCAAATTCCACTTCTAAAATTTCCCAAAAATTCCCGGAAAAGTAAACTTGATCCGTTTTTCATGCCGGGTCACTTCCTTGGTTCCAATAAGCGCGCAAAAACCTCAATCACTCAAAATGGCCCCTGATAAGCAAGTCTTGCTCCCATTATCTCCAGAAATCCATTTTCGGGTCCCGACACGCGCACAAACACTCCCAGAAGCCACTAATTCATCAATAAATCCTTAAGTGGGGATTCGGGTCCTCACATCCTTCCCCACTAAAAGAAAGTTTCGTCCTCGAAACAAACACGACTAAATAGGGAGTCTCCAAGCCCAATGGTAAGCATCCATCCACACAAAATCCAACTCCCCAGTCGCTACTCACACTCCACAAAGCGTGTCCAACAGCTGGATAAACCTCAGAAATTCGAAAAACTGGGGAACGAGGAAGAACAGCCAACTCTACGCGTCCAAACTACACAAATGACGCCGCAAAACTTAACAGAAGAAGTAAGGGCCCCACCAGCAGGAAAGTCATCAACCCCCAACTCTCCAACTTAGAAAATAACTGAAATTAGCGAAAAGTTCAAAAGTTTCGAAAGACCAGTGCCCTCGCCCCAATCAAACAAGAACAGGTTCGGGCACCGTCTCCATTTCTGGAGTAGCCTTCCGAATCTTTCGTCATGTTCGCAAATTTCAGCACAAAGGTGAGAAAAAGGGAGAGAAGTGTTGATGCCGTTCCTGCTGTGGCAACAAAAACAGAAGCTACGATCTATCCATGCCCCTAAAAGATAAACACAACTCTATCCGAGACCCCTAGAGACATAACCTCTAGTCCTAGGCGTCTCCTACGCTCAACAAGTAGCACCTAACCCAGAGTCGCTGAAGCCGCTGCTGCAGGAAAGATGCCTCGGTGACCTGTGGAAATGATCTCCTGTTGTCCAACTCGCGGAAAGGTCACTGTTCTCTATCCACAATCAATCATTGCACGATACCGCACCAGCCGATCCATCCCGTATGCTCGATCTGAGTCGTGGAGCTGTAATAGAACCGTCACACCTGTCGATGTATCTCTCAAAGTCTCAGCTGTCCTGGCCATGCCCCACAATCCTCCTTTGCTCGCAGGATACTGCAAAGTATCCAATTACAATTACCTGTAGCAAATTTCCTATCCCCTAACCATGCACAGATGCAAATGTCCTACTAACATGTGCAGAAGGATGCAGCGGTATCCAAAAAGCTCAATTAAGCTGACAGAAAATATGTCATACCTGCGGCGATAGGATCTACTGCCAAGGTGCCCTCTACCAGAGCTACGTCAACCCGTCCGCTGGGTGGTGAAGATCGTCGTCCCGTCTGTCCCGACGTCGTACCCCACTCTGTCTGACGGTGTACCGGAAGGGCTTCCGCTTCCTGAACTGGCAAGGGAGGTGCTGTAGCAAGGGGTCGCACTGACAGAATGGCTCGGCGACAAACTGTTTGAAAATGTCCCGACTCTCCACATAAGAAACACCGCCCCCGTCTCTGGTAACACTGCGTCGGTGGATGAGGGCCGCCACAGATGACACACTGCTCATGTTGCTGCTGCCGATACTGCTGCTGCTGAAACTGCTGCTGTCGGGGGTAATGCTGCTGAGACTGCTGGCGCTGCTGGTGCTGCTGATACCGTGGCTGCTGTCGGGGCCCACCTGACCTCTGGCGCCTCCGAAACCCACGACCCTGAGGATGAGATCGCGGAGGTCTCGGAGGTCCCTGCCGACTCGTCTGTCCCTCAACATCCTGTGCTAGGCGCTTCGCCCCCGAAATCCCTGCGGAAGCTGGAGCCACCTCGGCCATCACCGCCTCTCTGTGCTCCGAACTCTGCCCCGATAAACGATGTGGATCAGACTGACGGAATTCCATGAACAATTCAGCCATCTCTCGCTGCTCTGCGGGGGTCGACGGTCCTGCCGTCCCGAATGACTGTCCACTGGTACCCTGTGCAGTAGGGGCTGCCTGTGCTGCTAATACAACTGGGGGTGCCACCGCTGGCGAAGGAGGTGCGGGGAAACTCTCAGGGGGAGTAACAACAGGCTGCACCCTCTGCTCCAATATGCGCAACATCCGGTCCATGGTCTCTTCCTGGCGCCGAACAACCTCTGACAACTGAGCCATCTGAGCCCGAAGCTCCTGTACCTCACTCTGCTGACCCTGTGCCAACTCCTCCTGCTCAGGCTCATGGGAGGAGGAAGGCTGTGAACGCGTCCGCATCCTACGCCGGGGAGGCATCGTGCCCACCTGCAATCCACATGCAAACATCAGGACAGCACCAAACAACACTCGACCCAATCTAGCGAAAGTCTAAGACATGTCATCCATTCCACAGGATTATGTTGTCTGCAGCCAACATAATCGCTTAGGAGAATAAACATGCCAATCACTCATCCCATCCCTTGGGAGAGATAATAAAACTCAATCAGGACTCTCGCTGACAGTCACGACTCTCACGTAATCATCCTAATGTCCAACCACAAGCCTAGGGTTTCTAAGTCCTCTATGACCTACAACCTAGGCTCTGATACCACTCTATCTGTCACGCCCCGGGGTCGAAACTGCGACCCGGGCTCGCCAACAGATCCGCCGCCCATACGGTGAACCCCGTATAGACGAAGCGTCTACCTGCAAAAGAAAGATGCTATACTAAACAGATATCAGAGCTGGAAGTAAACTGCTAGAAATAAAATATAAACAACTCCAAGTCCTCACCACAAGTACAAAAGTCGCTCAACTCTGATATAAAAGTACAACTCAACACCTCACTACAAGGTCTCTCAACAAGTAACTCTCAAAATATAAAGGGGGTACATCTACTCTCAGGACAACGACTGGTAGGGATCTAGTTCGTGACTCCCTCACCTCGATCCGAAGAAGCAGCAACTGGAGCAGCAGAAACAGGAGCAGACGTCCCTGGGGAAAAATACACCACGACGGGTGTGAGAACTACATCCCACAGTAGTTCTCAGTGGGTGCCGTCAACAAGCCCAACGGTCTGCCCACCAAGTCTACTAGAGGCATACGGTAATAAATGAAATACTAAAGGAAAGAGCTGGAAATGAATAACTCTACAGCTACTATGCCCCTATCTAGATGCTCAAAACGTGTTACAGATGAAAACATGATGCATCTATTAACTCTCAGGTACAGTAACCCAAAACTATATTGACTGCCACATAGGGTCCAGTCAAACCTGCGCCCACCTACTGCTGCACATCCTCAACAGGACGGTCTACCGTAGGGTGTCCATGACTGCCACATCTGGGCCAGCCTGTGGTGACCCAGACCTTTGCCGGGCTTCTACAGTGTGACCAGCAGCTTCTGGAAGCCTACGTGGCTTGTCGGCGGTGTTCGCGCGCCTATTTGGACACAAGAGATGGACCCTGTGAGCTTTGGTTGGGTGTATTGGCCTTCGGCTGCTTTTGCCGAATTTTAGGAAAGGATTTTGGCCAAACAGAGGGTGGATTTGGGTTCGGTGCGGAAAAACGCTTGGAAATGGCTTTTTGTTTGCTTAATTCTGAGTCCGGATACCCAAAAGCGGGCTCCCGGAAGTTTTGGCAGTTTTGGGGTTTGCGGGAGCCTCCGGCGAATTATAGGTTTGGAATTTGGCAAAATGGACGTCGTTTTTGGAATCAGCGCGCGAAAACGGTCAAGATGGGCTATTTACTTGATGTTTTTGGGCTGCGGTTACTGTTCATCGCCGGAACAGTGTTTCCGGCGATCGCCGGCGGCGGTTGGCGGCGGCGGGCAGCGGCGGAAGGCGGCGGAGGGCGCTCGGGCAGGCGGCGCGCGACCGCGGGCAGGCGCACAGGGGCGCGGGCAGGCGCGGGGGTCGCGGTCAGGTGCGCGGTCCACGCGGCCGTCGTGCACCCGAGGAAGGGACACGTGGCAGGTTTTCACTGGTCGGTGTTGTGGTCTGGGTTCTCGGAGCAGGCCGGTGGTGCACGGTAGACCGGGTGGACACGTGGCGGGAGGTAGTTGGTCCGGTGTTGTGCTCCCGGTCCACGCAATCGGTGGGGTCGTTGACCGGGGCAGGTGGCCGTACGGCGGGGCAGGTGGCCGTACGGGCCCGGGTCAGCCGCGACGTGCGCGGTCCACGGCGCGACGTGCGCGGTGCACGGGTGGCCGGGCCACGTGTCGCGTCGCCATTGGCGGGCGCAGGTGCACCGGGTGCAGTGGGGCCCGGGGTGTTAGCGGACTGGGCTGTGTGGTGGACCGGGCCGCACTGTGCGCGCCCGAATCTTGGCGGGCCGGGCCGCACTGTGCGCGCCCGAAACCTGCGGGCTGGGCCGGGCCGCACTGTGCGCGCCCGGAACTTGGGACACATTGGGTATTTCTCCTAATGTTTTTCTCAGCCTATAAATAGGCAGCCCGAGCCCTCTTCTTGGGCTTTTTCCTCTCAGCCCAAGCTTGATCTCCCCGAGCTCCCTTCTTGGAAGATTTTCATCTTCAAGTCCTTGATCTTCCTGCCAAGTTCTGGGATTTTTGGAGGCTCGAATCCCGAGGTTCCCCATTTTACGGCGCGGCACGACGTTGCTTTCTAGTGTTCTTCTTCGGCGCAGCAGCAGTGTTTTAGCTCCCCTGGGCTACCCCGAGCTCCTTTTTCTGTGATTCTTGCCCCGACAGACTCCTAAGAGGTAGGGCTTCATCTTTCGTATTGATCGTGCTTTCCCGTTGCGAGTTTTTGGCACGGATCCCGAGGCAACACTGTGACCCTTTTTCTGTTTGGCTTTGTGGACAGCATCGAGGTGTTTTCGCCATATCTTTGCGCCCAAGCGTCAGCCGGAAACGAGCTTATACAACTTTTTCATCTACAGATCGCAAGGAACGCGCTCGTATTTTTTATTGGATTTTTCTGAGATTTCATCAGAGGTGAGAATCACTGTTTCTCTGTGTACAGTGCTACAGTCTTTTGTGCTGAATTCTTTTGAGTGTACCACCTTGCCGAATTTTTATCTTGACTTACCGAACTCGGATTTGGGCGTTCAAGGTACCGTTGCGAAGCTATCGACGCGAGGATCGCTGTGGTATTTTTTCTTGGAATTTTCTGGGCACTTTCTGTAGGTGATAATTTAACAGTTTCGGGACTGTTGTTGTATGGGATTATAAGAGTTATATTTGGGAGCCTTAGTGTAATTAGTGAGCTTTGTATTGTGCCAGGAGAGTTACGGGTGTGCTGAACTTATTGGAGCAAGGGATTAGAGTTATCTGGTGTTTTCAGCTGTTGGGCTTTGGACAGTCAGCTTTTCAGGTGGGTGCCTTATTCCCGGAACCGGTGGACGGTTCTCTATATTGTTATATGTTAGCATTGCATGCAGGTGTACGGTACAATAACTGAAGTTGGTCGGTAAGTTTAACAGTGAGGATTCTATGGAAATTGCAAGTGAATTTCTCATAGTATGTCAATGGTATAATCAAATATTCATGTTGGTGATTAGTGGAAGCCCACCTAAGACAAGGTTACCATATCAGGATTAATTATCATGCCATATTAGCACATAACCTTTTATGAGGCTGGTTTATGCATTGGGATAGGATTATGTAGTTATGTGGAGGTTCTACTCCAAGGAGTGATTATGGATCGAAAATCATGGACAGGTATGGTCATTGCTAATTCTGGCATGAGGTTTATTTTCCTTATTCTTCTTGAGGACAAATGCATGCTTGTATGGACATATGTGTATGGACATATAGTTAGGCCATCTTTTACTGCTGCACTACATTTTGGAACTTGACTTAGGAGAAACCATGTTATTCCTTTCTCCTTCTTGTTAGTCAGGCGGTCTGTGTTGCTCGGGTTCGAGCAGAGGTTTGGGATAGTGTAGCTGGGACCTTCGGGTCAGAGACAGGGTGTGCTTGATGTTGGATCGTGGGTTATTGCGGCAACCGCGGACAGTAGGCGGTTGACCGGATCTTGATTATTTTACCCAATTGTGGGTCGTGGGTTATTGCGGCAACCGCGGACAGTAGGCGGTTGACCGGATCTTGATTATTTTACCCAATTGTGGGTCGTGGGTTATTGCGGTGACCGCGGACTTTGGGCGGTTGACCGGATGTTGACTATTGCATCAGATTGGGTATCAGATTTGTTCTAGTGGATGGTGTTTCCCACTTTTTGAGTACTATTGCGTCAGATCGGGGTTTTGTTAGGGGACGGAGTTTCCCACTTTGATCATAGTCTTGATCCAGTCCTGCTATTATGAGACAGTGGTTACAGAGATACTTGTGATACTGATGACAGAGTTACTTTACTCGTGTGGGTCGCTCCCCTCGAGTGCCACTCCGGAGTGTGCGACTGGACGGATCGAGGCCAGTCTGTTACTTACTTTTGTGTGCGATCGGACGGTTCGATGCCGATCTATTACTTACCTTGGGATGCGACCGTACCAGCAGAGCAGGCAGTACCAGTGATTACTGGTCTATCGATTGGGTTTATTCAGGCAGATACTTTTGTTACACTCGTGCCTGGGGGACCGAGTGGAGTCTAGCAGCTGTGTTTAGACCAGTGCTAATATTGTTGGGAACCGTTCGGGGTTTGACGGTGGTCCCGTGGTCGTTGTGAGTTCTTTGACCATTGTGTGAGAGGTTGAGCATCTTGAGTCTTTCCGTTCTGAGAGAGAGAGGGCATGGATTTGACTATAGCCTGCATTAGCCACTACTCGATAGCGAGTTAGTCCGTTTGGACGCCCTACGTAATTCCTGCCCGTCAGCGGGAGGTGGTTGTAGGTGGGCGCAGGTTTGACTGGACCCGATGTGGCAGTCAGCTCGATTGGGTCGATTGAGCCCCTCGTGTGCGAGTGTTGCATATCTTCATCAGAGTTTCCCCATTTGAGCATTTGGATAGAGGCATGGTAGCTGTAGAGTGTTTCCAGCTTCTTCTTTCAGTTTTACTGCATCGGTTATCTTTTGCCTCTAGTAGTCTTGGTGGGCAGATCGTCGGGCCTAGTGGCGATACCCACTGAGAACTCCCTTATTGCGTAGTTCTCACGCCCGTTGGGGGTTTTCCCCCTTTTGTCCTTTCTCCTCTTTGTTTTGCAGAGTCTTGGCGGGTGTTGCCGTTCTGTGGTTGCTGTCCGTGTGAGGGAGTAGCGAGCTAGATCCAGACCCATCTTTGGAGAGTAGCGGTACCCCCTTTGGAGGAGATCTTCAGTATAGTCGGTAGAGTGGTATTTATTTCCTCTTTTGAGAGACTGATGTAGTGAGGATATGATGTATTGAGAGCTTGTACACTGATGTTTTATTTGAGTTATCTCCCTGTTGAGCTATGAGTTTTGTACTCGAGGTTATTGTATGATTATCTTTTTGGGAGAGGAACCTTGTTGTTTTATCTTCAGTTGTACAGTGGTTGATTTTATTTCTATAGCAGTTTTATCTTTTAGCTCTGATATCTGTTAGCTGTAGTTCTTTTTGCAGGTAGGACGCTTCGCCTATGCGGGTTTGGCATAGGTGGCGGATCTGTTGGCGAGCCCGGGTCGCAGTTTCGACCCCGGGGCGTGACAGATTAGGTGGTATCAGAGCCTAGGTTGTAGGTCATGGTGGACTTAGAAACCCTAGGCTTGTGGTTGGACCCTAGGATGACTTCGTGAGAGTCGTGATTTGTAGCGAGAGTCCTGATTGAGTTTTACACCTCTCCCGAGGGACGGGATGAGTGATTGGCATGTTTATTCTCCTAAGTAGTTATGTTGGCTGCAGACAACATAACGCTGTGGAATGGGTGACATGCTCTAGACTTTCGCTGGATTGGGTCGAGCGTTGTTGTGTGTGCTGATTTGTGGTTTCGTCGTGGCGAGCGGTGTCTCCCCGACGCTGGGTTTTGACCCGTGTGCATCCTGTCATAGCAGTTGAGCTTGAGCGGTTGGTTTTGGGCCGGATACCCGGATTGAGGTCAGAGAGCTCCGGACCCAGATGACAGGATTTTGGAGGCATATCTGTGTTTGTGTGGCCAGCTAGTTTTGGTGACACAGTTGTCGGAGCAGTGGGCAGCCTGACAATGCTTTCCTCCTGAGACCACCAGGTTGCAGTACCCTCAGCGGCAGGGATTTCTGTGACGCCAATGGAGCGAGTTACCCCCTCCGTGCCAGTGTTAGTGCCAAGGCACTGAGGCAGGGTGGATTTCTGACAGCTGATGAGCTGTGGGACATTATTGATCGATGGAGCTAGCTTGGTAGATGAACCACCCCGATTCATGGAATTGAGTTGGAGCCTTAGGAGGCAGAATCGTGGTTGGTAGTGTCGGAGAGGCTACTTGAGAGCCCTTGTGGCAAGGGTTTACACAGTTGTTGAACTGCGCGTTCCATGGAACGAGGCGCATAGGATTTATGTGACCAGTAGTGGATGGCGCCAGGTTACCTTTCAGTTGATTTAGTCCCTCCTGTGCAGATTTTTGGATCTTGGATGCCGCGTTAGAGTTGGCATTGTGTTTGGAGCCTGGCGCTTCAGTTCGTTTGGATGGGGATCAGCTGCCAGAGGCAAGTTCTGGTTAGAGGCGTTTGATGCCAGATGATGGAGGACAGATCGGCCGGCAGAGACATTTTTGTTTTCCCTTCCTGGATGATGGATATCCTTGTGAATGGATTATGTAAAGCTTACCCGTGGGGGATGTTACCCTGTGTGATTGATAACTGGCATGTTTGGGGTGCAATGTTTGTGATTGAGGGGTGAGATTTGTAAGGATAATTGTTTAAGGAATTGCATGAATCAATTGTGCTTGGTCGTATGATGATGATACCCAGGTGGATTTCTGAGACGTCAGGGGTTGGGTGGACCCCGATGATAGCTACAGCCCTTTTATCAGAGTGGCGCAGCGGTAGCGTGGATTGGTTGGTTGCGAGAGACCACGTTCGGCATCTCAGTGTGAGCATGGACAGAGGTCGTGCTCCCTTTGTGATTGGTCTAGATATTTTGGCAGGCTGAGCGACGACCACTTGCATCGAGCGGATGAATCTGTGCCGCCCGGTTGGAGGGCGCCACGGTAGTGGATTGAGTTGTCGCAGGTGTGATTTCTTCACAGCAGTCGGAGTTAGGACATGTTGCGTTCCTGCATGGGCTAGCGGTAGAGTCGTTACCACTTGCACTTGAGGTACAGGTTACTGTTGGCATTGTGCAAGTGGAGGAGGCTTGTCCAGTGCAGCAGAGGCCGTAAGTTATGCCGGCAGACTTATTGGTTTCTACGGCAGCTCAGTGTTATGACCCAGTGCTTGGGATCGGTTGGCATAGTGCCACAGGATGTTTGACTGCTGAGAGAAAGAACTTTGACTTTCTGCGAGGCGGATAATGGAAGGCATTTTGTTTGTTGAGACTTTTTGAGCACACAGGTTACAGCGTCCGTGTGAGAGGTGCCTACGGCGGCAGCGGGACTTAAGGATGTCCCTATTGTCCATGAAATCCCAGGTGTAAGTCCACCTAAGCCGATGATTAGGCCGCCAGAAAGGAAGATTAAGATTGCGATTGACGTGATTCTGGAAACCGCGCCAACTTCATTAGCCCCTCATTGGATACCGCCTTTAGAGCTACGAGAGTTGAGTTCTTAGGTGCGTGGATTTGATGGATAGAGGGTCTGTTTGACCTAGTGCCACGTCGTTGATACACGACGGTGAGAGCCCTTTGGGATCGGAGTCCAGGCAAGTCCAGGTATTATTTAGAACCTTTTGAAGGAGGTATATTTCGGCAGATATTGTGTGATGCCTGCGCCAATTTGGAATTTCAGCTGAGGGCACTGTCTAGATGGTGTTCAGGACACAGTAGGGGCATTACGAGTACAGTGAAGCCAATGGATTGACTAATGCCCTGTTGCCTCTAGCTTGAGGAATTTTGTATTTCTGTGGGCCTTGAACGGGTTGATAGCGGCGTTCTCCTGGGATATTTTGGTTTTACCCCCTCCCTGAGTGGTTTAGAGCTTGTGCAGCATTTGTAGTCGTTGTGACAAGTCTGTGGGGATGAAGCTTTATGCCTAGTCGTTGTGGTACAAGTTTTAGCTTCGAGAGCATATCTTCCTGGACTACTTCTTCTAGCCGAAGGGGCGGCGGTGGAAATTCGGCCAAAGTGGATGCTTATTAAGACTGGCCGAGATCGACGGTCATTGTTGGGGTGAGGAGTTTTTGGACCGGATAGTGCCAGCAGAACTTGATGACCGGGTGATGAGATTGGTACCAGCGCCGATTCTAACCTTGTCAGTGGTGGGAGATGGATTTGCGAGTTGTTGTGATACCTCCCGTAGTGGCTGTAGAGCCACCATTGGATGTTGTGAGCATCCAGTATCACCCCGACAGAGCCACTGTGGTGGCGGATGCCTGGAGCAGAAGAGCTACTTTGGAGTCAGGTTTGGCGGTTCCATAGCTGGCACTGTGTGGGGCCATCCTTGTGTGCGGGGTTTGAGTTGTGTCCCTGAGGATCCCTTTTGATGAAAGGCTGCGGCTGAGCAATCCACTTAGGTGGTTGAGTTTTGAGGGCGACCGAGTGTCAACCCCTGCTTGTTTGGGCCCCTTTTCTGTGCAGGTGTCTGTGCGGATGTGTTTCGGGTCGCTTTGGTTGAGCTGGCTCTTGAGTGTGATTTTAGAGCGTGTTACTCAGGCTGTTTGTTCCTTTTCCCCCGCCTTTTGTTGGAGTTTTTGAGGATTTTCTGCGTCTCAGCTCTGGAGTGTCATGTTTTGGACCCCTCACCCGTGATTGACTCGTTCCTTTTGGGGTCTGTGAGAGTTTGGAGTACGAGGGACGCCCGTTGCGAATTCCGACTCGTGAGGTGAGGGAATTGCGCAATCGGGCTATGCCGTACTGGTTGTTGCTGTTGTTGTTGCTGAGGAGTAATCACGGGGAGTGATTGGTGACTTGGGAGCTGGAGACGGCGGTGTTGAATTTTGACCCTGGTTTTTGAGACTCCCTGGGAGTTGCCTTAGTTTCGGGGACGAAACTTTCTTTTAGTGGGGGAGGATGTGGTGACCCGGACCTTTGCCGGGCTTCTACAGTGTGACCAGCAGCTTCTGGAAGCCTACGTGGCTTGTCGGCGGTGTTCGCGCGCCTATTTGGACACAAGAGATGGACCCTGTGAGCTTTGGTTGGGTGTATTGGCCTTCGGCTGCTTTTGCCGAATTTTAGGAAAGGATTTTGGCCAAACAGAGGGTGGATTTGGGTTCGGTGCGGAAAAACGCTTGGAAATGGCTTTTTGTTTGCTTAATTCTGAGTCCGGATACCCAAAAGCGGGCTCCCGGAAGTTTTGGCAGTTTTGGGGTTTGCGGGAGCCTCCGGCGAATTATAGGTTTGGAATTTGGCAAAATGGACGTCGTTTTTGGAATCAGCGCGCGAAAACGGTCAAGATGGGCTATTTACTTGATGTTTTGGGCTGCGGTTACTGTTCATTCGCCGGAACAGTGTTTCCGGCGATCGCCGGCGGCGGTTGGCGGCGGCGGGCAGCGGCGGAAGGCGGCGGAGGGCGCTCGGGCAGGCGGCGCGCGGCCGCGGGCAGGCGCACAGGGGCGCGGGCAGGCGCGGGGGGGCGCGGTCAGGTGCGCGGTCCACGCGGCCGTCGTGCACCCGAGGAAGGGACACGTGGCAGGTTTTCACTGGTCGGTGTTGTGGTCTGGGTTCTCGGAGCAGGCCGGTGGTGCACGGTAGACCGGGTGGACACGTGGCGGGAGGTAGTTGGTCCGGTGTTGTGCTCCCGGTCCACGCAATCGGTGGGGGTCGTTGACCGGGGCAGGTGGCCGTACGGCGGGGCAGGTGGCCGTACGGCCCGGGTCAGCCGCGACGTGCGCGGTCCACGGCGCGACGTGCGCGGTGCACGGGTGGCCGGGCCACGTGTCGCGTCGCCATTGGCGGGCGCAGGTGCACCGGGTGCAGTGGGGCCCGGGGTGTTAGCGGACTGGGCTGTGTGGTGGACCGGGCCGCACTGTGCGCGCCCGAATCTTGGCGGGCCGGGCCGCACTGTGCGCGCCCGAAACCTGCGGGCTGGGCCGGGCCGCACTGTGCGCGCCCGGAACTTGGGACACATTGGGTATTTCTCCTAATGTTTTTCTCAGCCTATAAATAGGCAGCCCGAGCCCTCTTCTTGGGCTTTTTCCTCTCAGCCCAAGCTTGATCTCCCCGAGCTCCCTTCTTGGAAGATTTTCATCTTCAAGTCCTTGATCTTCCTGCCAAGTTCTGGGATTTTTGGAGGCTCGAATCCCGAGGTTCCCCATTTTACGGCGCGGCGCGACGTTGCTTTCTAGTGTTCTTCTTCGGCGCAGCAGCAGTGTTTTAGCTCCCCTGGGCTACCCCGAGCTCCTTTTCTGTGATTCTTGCGCCGACAGACTCCTAAGAGGTAGGGCTTCATCTTTCGTATTGATCGCGCTTTCCCGTTGCGAGTTTTTGGCACGGATCCCGAGGCAACACTGTGACCCTTTTTCTGTTTGGCTTTGTGGACAGCATCTAGGTGTTTTGGCCATATCTTTGCGCCCAAGCGTCAGCCGGAAACGAGCTTATACAACTTTTTCATCTACAGATCGCAAGGAATCGCGCTCGTATTTTTTTATTGGATTTTTCTGAGATTTCGTCAGAGGTGAGAATCACTGTTTCTCTGTGTACAGTGCTACAGTCTTTTGTGCTGAAATCTTTTGAGTGTACCACCTTGCCGAATTTTTATCTTGACTTACCGAACTCGGATTTGGGCGTTCAGGTACCGTTGCGAAGCTATCGACGCGAGGATCGCTGTGGTATTTTTTTCTTGGAATTTTCTGGGCACTTTCTGCAGGTGATAATTTAACAGGTTCGGGACTGTTGTTGTATGGGATTATAAGAGTTATATTTGGGAGCCTTAGTGTAATTAGTGAGCTTTGTATTGTGCCAGGAGAGTTACGGTGGTGCTGAACTTATTGGAGCAAGGGATTAGAAGTTATCTGGTGTTTTCAGCATGTTGGGCTTTGGACAGTCAGCTTTTCAGGTGGGTGCCTTATTCCCGGAACCCGGTGGACGGTTCTCTATATTGTTATATGTTAGTATTGCATGCAGGTGTACGGTACAATAACTGAAGTTGGTCGGTAAGTTTAACAGTGAGGATTCTATGGAAATTGCAAGTGAATTTCTCATAGTATGTCAATGGTATAATCAAATATTCATGTTGGTGATTAGTGGAAGCCCACCTAAGGCAAGGTTACCATATCAGGATTAATTATCATGCCATATTAGCACATAACCTTTTATGAGGCTGGTTTATGCATTGGGATAGGATTATGTAGTTATGTGGCAGGTTCTACTCCAAGGAGTGATTATGGATCGAAAATCATGGACAGGTATGGTCATTGCTAATTCTGGCATGAGGTTTATTTTCCTTATTCTTCTTGAGGACAAATGCATGCTTGTATGGACATATGTGTATGGACATATAGTTAGGCCATCTTTTACTGCTGCACTACATTTTGGAACTTGACTTAGGAGAAACCATGTTATTCCTTTCTCCTTCTTGTTAGTCAGGCGGTCTGTGTTGCTCGGGTTCGAGCAGAGGTTTGGGATAGTGTAGCTGGACCTTCGGGTCAGAGACAGGGTGTGCTTGATGTTGGATCGTGGGTTATTGCGGCAACCGCGGACAGTAGGCGGTTGACCGGATCTTGATTATTTTACCCAATTGTGGGTCGTGGGTTATTGCGGCAACCGCGACAGTAGGCGGTGACCGGATCTTGATTATTTTACCCAATTGTGGGTCGTGGGTTATTGCGGTGACCGCGGACTTTGGGCGGTTGACCGGATGTTGACTATTGCATCAGATTGGGTATCAGATTTTTCTAGTGGATGGTGTTTCCCACTTTTGAGTACTATTGCGTCAGATCGGGGTTTTGTTAGGGGACGGAGTTTTCCCACTTTGATCATAGTCTTGATCCATCCTGCTATTATGAGACAGTGGTTACAGAGATACTTGTGATACTGATGACAGAGTTACTTTACTCGTGTGGGTCGCGTCCCCTCGAGTGCCACTCCGGAGTGTGCGACTGGACGGATCGAGGCCAGTCTGTTACTTACTTTTTGTGTGCGATCGGACGGTTCGATGCCGATCTATTAACTTACCTTGGGATACGACCGTACCAGCAGAGCAGGCAGTACCAGTGATTACTGGTCTATCGATTGGGTTTATCAGGCAGATACTTTTTGTTACACTCGTGCCTGGGGGACCGAGTGGAGTCTAGCAGCTGTGTTAGACCAGTGGTAGTATTGTTGGGGAACCGTCGGGGTTGACGGTGGTCCCGTGGTCGTTGTGAGTTCTTTGACCATTATGTGAGAGGTTGAGCATCTGGAGTCTTTCCGTTCGAGAGAGAGAGGGCATGGATTGACTATAGCCTGCATTAGCCACTACTCGATAGCGAGTTAGTCCGTTTGGACGCCCTACGTAATTCCTGCCCGTCAGCGGAGGTGGTTGTAGGTGGGCGCAGGTTTGACTGGACCCGATGTGGCAGTCAGCTCGATTGGGTCGATTGAGCCCCTCGTGTGCGAGTGTTGCATATCTTCATCAGAGTTTCCCCATTTGAGCATTTGGATAGAGGCATGGTAGCTGTAGAGTGTTTCCAGCTTCTTCTTTCAGTTTTACTGCATCGGTTATCTTTTGCCTCTAGTAGTCTTGGTGGGCAGATCGTCGGGCCTAGTGGCGATACCCACTGAGAACTACTCCCTTATTGCGAGTTCTCACGCCCGTTGGGGTTTTCCCCCTTTTGTCCTTTCTCCTCTTTGTTTTGCAGAGTCTGGCGGGTGTTGCCGTTCTGTGGTTGCTGTGCGGGTGAGGGAGTAGCGAGCTAGATCCAGACCCATCTTTGGAGAGTAGCGGTACCCCCTTTGGAGGAGATCTTCAGTATAGTCGGTAGAGTGGTATTTATTTTCCTCTTTGAGAGACTGATGTAGTGAGGATATGATGTATTGAGCGTTGTCACTGATGTTTTATTGAGTTATATCCCTGTTGAGCTTGAGTTTT
>JAQNDB010000542.1:49532-77946 GCA_029204045.2 Tillandsia leiboldiana | reverse complement strand
ATTTTCCATCTGTGTCCATCTACACATACCGGTTTATCCCCTATTTGGATAAATCACAAATGTAACTTTTCGGTAAATATCTTACACATGCACATTTATATCTGTCTCTGGCAACCAAAAGTTGCACCTTTTCCTCTGCTATCTCTCTACTAGGCAATAATAATCATGATTATAACGCCTCTAACAGGCTACTCATGCTTCTAGATCGAAAAGCAAAGGAGCAAGGGGAGAGATCACCCAATTCGGCAGAATTCCCCACCTGGTGGTGGTCCCAATTGGTGTAGACACTTGCAATGGTCTCCGCGCGATTCCACTTGTCTCCTCGAGCTTGCAGCAAAACGGTGCACGTCCTACAATCTTGCACGCAAAACGATGCATGCCATTAAAAATCCATACGTAATAATGGTGCGCGCCACTCAGCCGGCACGCAAAAAACGATGCGGGCAACACGATCTGCACGCGAAACGGTGCACGTACCTCAAATCTGCACACAAAACGGTGCACGTCTAACTGTAGGGTTGCACGCAAAACGGTGCATACTTTTCCTAGCCCTGCACGAAAAATCACGCACATATTAGGATCGGCACGCAAAAACTGTGAGCGGAAAACATGACTGCACGCGAATACGGTGCAGTACCTCGAAACCGCACGCAAACCGGTTTGCCACATTGACTGTAGGGTTGCACGCAAAACGGTTGCAGATTTTTCCCTAGCCCTGCACGGAAATGATGCAAACCATCAGATTCTACACGCGAAACTGCGCGCATGGTCCAACCCCGCACGCAAAACGGAGCATGCACCCCGTATTGGCACGCAAAACGGTGCCCATTCTACGATGGGGTTGCACGCAAAACGATGCACGTTTTTCCAGTCCTGCACGAAAAATAAGACGCAGCGTTAGAGTCTGCGCGAAAAATGGTGCCCGTTAGTCCAACCTGCACGCAAAACGGAGCACATACCTTGTATTGGCACGCAAAACGGTGCACGTTCCTTTTTCAACTTTGCACGCAAAACGGTGCATATTCTTCGAGTTCGCGTCCAAAAACTGCGCATATTTTCTGCACCCGCGCGCAGAACGGAGCACGGTGCTAGTACCCGTCCGCAAAACGGAGCCCGCACGCAAAACGGTACACATCGTCGGGGTCCGCACGCAAAACGGTTGCAGCAAAATACGGTCCCTAACACAGATGAGAGCGAGGGATTTAAACCAAGGTCAACAAAACTTCTCCCAATATTGTGTAAAAATACCGTAAAATAAAAATGCGGGACTTACCCTACCGCGCCGCCGCCGCCAAATCGCTTCCATCGGAAGCCTCGCGCGCTCCACGAGGCCCGCGACGCAAAACACCACCTCCCACAACCTCCTCCCTCACTCTCCCTCACTCTCGGTTGAAGAAGGAAAAGAAAGAAGGGGAGAAAATGGCTTGCGGGGAGGAAGAAGAAGAAGAAAAGAGGGAGAGAGGGAAGGGTGGTCCACGGACCACCGGTCTACGGTGCACCCGCCGGTACACCGCACCCATGCGGGTGCTCCCGGTCCAGGCAACGAAGCAGCTGCCACGTGGCCACTCCCCTGCGCGCCACGCGGCCGCGCAGCCTGCGCACAGGCGCGTGACACGCGCCCGTGACACGGGCGCGCGCCCTCACGCGCCCGGGGCCGCCAGTGGGGGCCCGCCACGTGGCGGCCCCCCCCGCGTGCCCCCGCGCAGGTGGGTGCGCTTCCCAGCGCGCCCGCGGCGCCTCCTGACATGCGGCCGCCCTCGGGATTCGTGCCCGTGACGCCTTGGTTTGCGTGCCGCGTCGTCTCGAAAAGCGCGCACGCCTACCGGGCTCCAAATTAAACAAATAAATAGTCCATTCTTTGCGATTTTTTCGCTCTGAGTCCAAAAACAATGTCTGTTTCTCCAAATTCTCGTCCAAACATTTATCGAATGCCCCCGGATAGCCCGCTAATCCGGTTTTCCGCACCGGGTCCAATTCTGAAGCCCGATTTGCCGAATTTCAACTCTAAAATTCCCCGGAGGCGCCCGGAGAGGCAATCTTCAATCCAAACTACGCCCGGGGGCCAAATTTGACATCCACGACACGCGAAATCACTTCTGAACACTCGACGGGTCCTCCAGTGACCCACGCGATTTTCAAGCCCGGTATCCAACGCTTGTGCCCAAGTTGCACCACAATTCCATTTCTTGGGCCCAACACGCGTTCAATCACGGCCAAGGCCACCGAAAGCTGCCGAACAACCAGCAAACCCTACGCTGGGAATTCCGGGACCCTTTTTGATTTGCCAAAAGTCCTACTGAAATTGAATTCGCTGGCGGAGCCCGTTCTCCTCAATCCGGGTGTCCGATCAACGCGAAACTTTTACTGTGGCCTTAAAACACATTTACGGAGCTCCCGTAATTTTCTCGGAATTTTCCGAGACTATGAATTTTCCACTTACAATCTGGGCCCACTTTCTCACATAAGATTCTAGATATCTTATTTTAATCCCGATTTGGGCCCAATTCATTCCTAGGTCATTCTTTACCTCAATAAACAATAGTATTTCATACTATTTTTATTTCCATTTATTTATATTCCAAATTCCGGTTCACTACAGTGATAGTCCGTTCGGGCACCCTACGTTGGAGTGGTAGGGGCGATCGGACACCCTACGTTGGAGTAGTAGGGAGGCGCAGGCTTGACTGAGCCAGTTTCGGCAGTCATTGAGATTTGAGTATTGTGAGCTCTTCGTGAGCAAGTGGATCCATAGCATGTTCTTAGATGGGTTTTTTCTTTTGAGCATGATACTCGAGGCATAGTAGCAGTAGGTGGATCCATAGCATGTTCTTAGAGGGGTTTTTCTTTTGATCATGATACTCGAGGCAGAGTAGCAGTAGGTGGATGCATAGCATGTTCTTAGATGAATGTTTCCTTTGAGCATGGTACTTGTGACATATTAGCTGTAGTTTCATTCAGCTTACCTATTATCTATCTATCTGCATACCTATTGTTTTGCCTCCAGTAGACTTAGTAGGCATACCGTGGATATTGGCGACGGTACCCACTGGGAACTACCTTCTGCAGTAGTTCTCACACCCGCTGCGGTGACAGGTTTCCAGAGGTTGCTGTTCCGACTTGGTTCGCGTGGAGACAGCTATTCGAGGTGAGGACGTGGCCGAGTAGCTCCTTACCACTTTATTTGAGAGTCAGTGGTAGATGTACCCTGTATTTTTATGATTCCTCTTTTGTACTGGACATGTCTGAGAGATTTGTATTTATTTACATAGCGGTAGTGACTATGTATTGAGGATCTTGTATATTCAGATGTTCAGTTGTGATTCTGTAGCTACTAGTTTTATTTCAGCTCTGATACATGTTTAGCTATAGATCTGACTTACAGGATAGACGGTTCGTCTGTGCGGGGGTTTCCGTACAGATGGCGGATCTGTTGGTGAGCCCGGGTCGCAGTTTCGACAGCGGGGCGTGACAGATTAGAGTGGTATCAGAGCCTAGGAATATAGGTCGCTTAGGACTTAGTGACCCTAGGCTATTGGTTGGACAGTAGGATGACTGTCGTGAGAGACGTGACTTTAGCGAGAGTCCTTATTGAGTCTGTACCTCCCCCAGAGGATTGGGGCGAGTGATCTTACATGTTTATTCTCTAAAGTGATTATGTTGGTAGCAGACAACATAATGCTTTAGAATGGTTAACATGTTTTAGACTTTCGCTTGATCGGGTCAAGAGTGTTTGAGGTCTTGATGTTTGGTCGGTGGTAGTTGTCTTTGATGCCTCCAAGACGCCGTGCAGCGGCGAGGGCATGTTTGACCTTGGATGAGGAGCCCGAACAGCGGGATGCTGAATGGACAGAGAAGAGTGAGGTCCGAGAGTTGCGGGTGTTGGGTTATGTATAATTGGATCTAAATAGGAGAAAAAACACCTAGAGGGGGGTGAATAGGTGTAAACCATAAACACTCAAAAAATCATTGCGCAATTAAACCCAATGTGGAAATGAAAATAACACGCAAGATTTTTACGTGGAAAAACTCCAAACCGGAGTAAAAAAACCACGGGACCGATCACACGGCGAAATCCACTAGAATTAAAACACGTACAAGGTGATTTACCGTACACACTTACGACTCAACCTTTTCCATACGCTCCTAGTTGATCTTCTCCGCTCGCTCCGCAACGCTTCTCGAATCCACGATCAGCGCCCAACGCCGAATCCACGGCGTCCAACGTCGAGTCCACGACGTCCGACCGAATCCACGGTCTTCACCCAATAGCACGCTTCGAATCCACGAACGTACCTCACTCCGAATCCACGAGAGCGGTTGCACCTTGAATCCACAAGGCCACGCGTGTCACGCCCCGGGGTCGAAACTGCGACCCGGGCTCGCCAACAGATCCGCCACCTATGCCAAACCCGCATAGGCGAAGCGTCCTACCTGCAAAAAGAGCTACAGCTAACAGATATCAGAGCTAAAAGATAAAACTGCTATAGAAATAAAATCTACCACTGTACAACTGAAGATAAAACAACAAGGTCCATCTCCCAAAAATGATAATCATACAATAACCTCGAGTACAAACTCATAGCTCAACAGGGAGATATCTCAAATAAAACATCAGTGTACCAGCTCTCAATACATCATATCCTCACTACATCAGTCTCTCAAAAGAGGAAATAAATACTAATCTACCGACTATACTGAAGATCTCCTCCAAGGGGGGGGGGGTACCGCTACTCTCCAATGGGTCAGGATCTAGCTCGCTACTTCCTCACCGCGCACAGCAACCGCAGAAACGGCAACACCCGCCAAGACTCTGCAAAATAAGGGAGAGAAAGGACAAAAGGGGGAAAAACCCCCGACGGGCGTGAGAACTACGCAAAAAGGGAGTTCTCAGTGGGTATCGCCACTAGGCCCGACGATCTGCCCACCAAGACCACTGGAGGCAAAAGATAACTAATGCAGTAAAACTTAAAGAAGAAGCAGAAGACACTCTACAGCTACCATGCCTCTATCTGAATGCTTAAATGGGGAAACTCTGATAAATGTATGCAACACTCGCACACGAGGTGCTCAATCGACCCAATCGAGCTGACTGCCACATCAGGTCCAGTCAAACCTGCGCCCACCTACAACCACCTCCCGCTGACGGGCAGGAATTACGTAGGGCGTCCAAACGGACTAACTCGCTATTGAGTAGTGGCTCATGCAGGCTATAGTCATAATCCATGCTCTCTCTCTCAGAACGGATAGACTCAAGATGCTCAACCTCTCACACAATGGTCAAAGAACTCACAACGACCACGGGACCACCGTCAAACCCTGAACGGTTCCCAACAATACTAGCACTGGTCTAAACACAGCTACTAGACTCCACTCGGTCCCCCAGGCACGAGTGTAACAAAAAGTATCTGCCTGAATAAACCCAATCGATAGACCAGTAATCACTGGTACTGCCTGCTCTGCTGTCGAACTCAAGAACCCCGCCTGGTGCCCGGCGCTCACACCGTGGAAAGCCTACTCCGGAGTGGCACTCGAGGGGAGCGACCCACACGAGTAAAGTATCACTGTATCAAGCATCACTGTATCGAGTATCTCTGTAACCACTGTCTCATAATAGCAGGACTGGATGAAGACTATGATCAAAGTGGGAAACTCCGTCCACTAACAAAACCCCGATCTGATGCAATAGTACTCAAAAAGTGGAAAACACCATCCACTGAACAAATCTGATACCCAATCTGATGCAATAGTCAACATCCGGTCAACCGCCCAAAGTCCGCGGTCACCGCAATAACCCACAACCCACAATTGGGTAAAATAATCAAGATCCGGTCAACCGCCTACTGTCCGCGGTTGCCGCAATAACCCACAACCCAACATCAAGCACACCCTGTCTCTGACCCGAAGGTCCCAGCTACACTATCCCAAACCTCTGCTCGAACCCGAGCAACATGACTCAAAAGTCTAAATAAAAAGGAGAAAGAAAGCAATCATGGTTTCTCCTAAGTCAAGTCCCAAAAGATAGTGTATCAGTAAAAGATGGCCTAACTATATGTCCATACACATATGTCCATACAAGCATGCATTTGTCCTCAAGAAGGATAAAGAAAATAAACCTCATGCCAGAATTAGCAATGACCATACCTGTCCATGATTTTCGATCCATAATCACTCCTTGGAGTAGAACCTGCACATAACTACATAATCCTATCCCATTGTATAAACCAGCCTCATAAAAGGGTTATATGCTAACATGGCATGATAATTAATCATATAGGGTAACCTTGCCTTAGGTAAGCTTCCACTAATCATCAACCTAAATGTCTGATTAATACCATCGTCATAATATGAATAATTAACTTGCAATTCCCATAAATCAACATTGTTAAGCTTACCAATCAATCCCAGGCATTGTACCCTACACCTGCATGCAATTCTAACATATAGAGTTAGAGAACCGTCCACCGGTTCTCGGAACAAAGCACCCACCTGAAAAGCTGACTGTCCAAAGTCCAACAGCGAAAAACACCAGATAACTCTAATCCCTTGCTCCAATCAGTTCAGCACACCCGTAAGTCTCCTGGCACAATACAAAGTCCACTATTACACATACATTCCAAAATCTGCTCTTACACACACATACAACAACAGTCCCAGAAATGCTTAATTTTCACCTGCAGCAAGAGCCCAGAAAATTCCCAGAAAAATATCACCGCGATCCTCGCGTCGATAGCTTCGCAACGGTAGCTTGCACGCCCAAATCTGAGTTCGGTAAGCCAAGATATAAATTCGACAGGGTGGTACACTCACAAGATTTCAGCAAAAAAAGACTGTAGCACTGTACACAGAGAAACAGTGATTTTCACCTCTGATGAAATCTCAGAAAAATCCAAGAAAAATACGAGCGCGTTCCTTGCGATCTGTAGATGAAAAAGTTGCACAAGCTCGTTTCCGTCTGACGCTCGTGCGCAAAGATATGGCCAAAACACCTCGATGCTGTCCCACAAAGCCAAACAGAAAATAGGTCACAGTGTTGCCTCGGGATCCGTGCCAAAAACTAGAAACGGGAAAGCGCGATCAATACGAAAGATGAAGCCCTACCTCTTAGGAGTCTGCCGGCGCAAGAATCACAGAAAAAGGATCTCGGGGTAGCCCAGGGGAGCTAAAACACTGTCGCTGCGCCGAAGAAGAACCCAGGAATGCAACGTCGCGCCGCGTCGTAAAATGGGGAACCTCGGGATTCGAGCCTCCTAAAATCTTGAAACTTGGCAGGAAGATCAAGGGTGAAGAGGTGAACAACTTTGCTTAAGGGGGCTCGGGCAGAAGGTGAGAGGGTTGAGAGAAAAAAGGCAAAGAAAGGGGCTCGGGTTGCCTTTAAATAGGCTGAGGAAAAACATTTGAAGAAATACCCTATGTGTCCCCACCTCCGGGCGCCGCAATTTTTCGGGCGGCTACAGTAATGGGCCCGACCCATTACTGTTCAAGCCCGAAACGCCGTGGGCCGGCCACGTAGCCCACCGCACCGAGACCTTGGGCCCCGCTGCACCCGGCGCACCTGTGCCAGCCAGTGGCGTCGCGCCACGTGGCCCCGGCAACCCGTGCACCGCGCACGTCGCCCCGTGCACCGCGCACGTCGCGGCTGACCCGGGCCGTACGGCCACCTGCCCTGCCGTACGGCCACCTGCCCCGGTCACCGACTCCACCAATCGCGTGGACCGGGAGCACAACACCGGACCAATCACCTCACGCCACGTGTCCACCCGGTCTACCGTGCACCCATGCCCACAGTCCGTGGACCTCGCGCCGTGGACCAACCAACGGAACAATGCCACGTGGCATCCCGCACTGGCGCACGTCGGTGCCGTGGACCGCACGCCTGCCCGCGCGCCCGGGCGCCTGCCCGCGCCCTGCCCGCGCCTTGTGCCGCCGCCTGCCGCCTGCCCGAGGCTGCGCCGCCGCCCGCCGGCGCTGCCCGCCGCCGCCGGCCGCCGCCGGCGATCGCCGGAGACACTGTTCCGGCGTGAACAGTAACCGCAATCTCAAAACTAACAAGTAAATAGCCCATCTTAACCGTTTTCGCGCGCTGATTCCAAAAACGGTGTCCATTTTGCCAAATTCCACTCCTATAATTTGTCGGAGGCTCCCGCAAACACCAAAAACTGTCAAAACTTCCGGGAGCCCGCTTTTGGGCATCCGGACTCAGAATTAAGCAAACAAAAAGCCATTTACAAGCGTTTTTCCGCGCTGAATCCAAATCCACCCTCTGTTTGGCCAAATTCCTTTTTCTAAAATTTGGCAAAAGCAGCCGAAGGCCAATACAGCCAACCAAAGCTCACAGGGTCCATCTGTGGCATCCCTTTGATGCACCGTGGGCCAGATACACCATCAACAGGTGTTTGCACAGTGGATTCATGGGAAAAAGCTGTAAGGAGTTTAGGGGCCCTACATCCTCCCCCACTAAAAAAAGTTTCGTCCCCAAAACAAAGAAAACAGAACAGACGTACCTCAAATAGAAGTCTCGAATAAGAAAGGGTAGGCATCCCTCATCTCTGTCTCCAGCTCCCAAGTAGCCTATCACTCCCCGTGATTACTCCTCAGCAACAACAACAGCAACAACCAGTACGGCATAGCCCGATTGCGCAACTCCCTCACCTCATGAGTCGGAATTCGCAACGGGCGTCCCTCGTACTCCAAACTCTCACAGACCCCAAAAGGAACGAGTTAATCACGGGCGAGGGGTCCAAAACATAACACTCTTGAGCTGAGACGCAGAAAAACCTCCAAACTCCAACAAAAGACAGGGGGAAAGGAACGAACAGCCTGAGTAACACGCTCTAAAATCACTCCCAAGAGCCAGCTCAACCAAAACGACCCGAATCACATCCACACAAACACCTGCACAAAAAAAAGGGGCCCAAACAAGCAGGGGTTCACACTCGGTCGCCCTCAAAACTCAACCACCTAAGTGGATTGCTCAGCCGCAGCCTCTCATCAAAAGGGACCCTCTGGGACACAAACTCAAACTCTGTACACCAGAATGGCCCCACACAGCGCCAGCTAAGGAACCGCCAAACTCAACTCCCAAAAGCTCTTCCGCTCCAGGTATCCGCCACCACAGTAGCTCAGTCAAGGTGATATTGGATGCTCAACAAAAATCCAATGGTAGCTCTTCAGCCCCTAAGGGAGGTATCACAAAAACTCGCAAATCCAACTCCCACCACTGACTAGGTTAGAATCGGCGCTGGTACCAATCTCATCACCCGGTCATCAAGCTCTGCTGGCACTATCCGGTCCAAAAACTCCTCACCCCAACAATGACCGTCGATCTCGGCCAGTCTAAAATAGCATCCATTTTGGCCGGATTTCCACCGCCGCCCCTACGGCTAGAATAAGTAATCCAGGAAGATATGCTCTCGAAGCTAAAACTTACACCACAACGACTTGGGAAAAAAAAGCTTCTTCCCCACAGACCTTGTCACACCATCTACAAATGCTGCACAAGCTCTAAATCAATCAGGGAGGGGGGTAAAACCAAAATATTCCTGGAGGATGCCGCTATCAAACCGTTCAAGGCCAACTGAAACACAAAATTCCTCGATCTAGAGGCAACAGGGCATTAGTCCATCCATTGGCTTCGCTGTACTCGTAATGCCCCTACCGTGTCCTGAACACCATCTAGACAAGGCCCTCAGTTGAAATTCCATATTGGTGCAGGCATCATACAATAACTGCCTGTACAAAGCTCCATCAAAAGATTCTAAATAATATCTGGACCTGCCTGGGCTCCAATCCCAAAGGGCTCTCACCGTCGTGTATCAACGACGTGGCACTAGGTCAAACAGACCCTCGATCCAACAGATCCCCGCACCGGTGCGATCAACTCTCCCAGCTCTTACAGATAATCCAAGTGGTGCTATTGAGGTTGGCGCGGTTTCCAGAACCACGTCAACCGCAATCTCCATCTCCCTAACAGGCGGCATAATCATCAACTCGAGTGGACTCACACCCGGGATTTCGCAGTAATAGAAATATCCTTTGGTCCCGGCGCCACCATAAGCTCCTCTCACACAGTCGCTAAAATCCGTGTGCTCGAACAGTTTCCCTATAACAAGCCTCCTTTAGACTGCCTCATGGTCATCACTCTCTCCGCACTTAACCATCCAGTGGTGCTGTGCCAACCAATCCCAAGCACTGGGTCAAAACATCGAACTGCCACCCATATCAAAAGGTTTGCCGGTATAACTCATCGTCTCAACGACACTAGACATAAACCACAAGCCTCCTTCACATGCACAACACCGATGGTATCCTGTACCTCTAGTGCACGTGGTAACAACTCTGCCTCTAGTCCATGCCGGAATGCAAAGTGCACTAACTCCGACTACTGTGATGAAATCACACCTGCAATGACCCGATCCACTGCCGTGGCGCCCTCCAACCAGGCGGCACAAACTCATCCACACGATGCAAGCGGTTGTCGCTTAGTCCACCAGAAAATATCCAATCAATCACAAGGGAGCACGACCTCTGTCTCTGCTCACGCTGAGGCAACAGATACGATCCTCTGCAGACAACAAAACCACGCTACCGTTGCGCTACTCTGATATAGACACTGATACTACCATCGGGGTCCACCCGATCCCCAACATCTCAGAAATCCATCATTGCAACCGTCATAAGACAAAACACCATTAATCCATGCAATTCCCTATACACTTATCCTTTCTACGCTCACCCCTCAATCCCATATGATACAATCAAAATATGCAAGTTATAAATCACAAAGGGTAGAATTCCCTTGGGTAAGCTTTACATTAACCATCCACAAGGATATCCACCACCCAGGAAAGCAAAACGAAAATGCCTCTGCCTGCCGATCTGTCCTCCATCACCTAGCGCCAAGCGCCTCCCTCCAGAACTCGCCTCTAGCGGCAGATCCCCATCCAAGGAACTGCAGTGTCCAGCTCCAAACACAATGCCTACTCCGACGAGGCATCCACAGTCCAAAACCCGAACATGAGGGACCGAAAAGAAACTAAAGAGTATCCTGGCGCAATCCACTCCCAATCTCACTTATCCTATGTGCCTCGTCCCTCGAAACCTGGAGCACCTGTTCAACAACTGCATAAACTCTCTAGCACAGGGAGGCTCTCAATTGATCACTCCATCACCCCCAACCACGACTCTGCCTCCAAAGGCTCCAAGCTCAATCTTACGAGTCGGGGTGGTTCATCTGCCAAATCTGGCTCACTTAATCAAACATGCCCCACAGCTCCTCTGCTGTCAACCATCCACCCTACCTCAGTGCCTTGGCACTAAACATTGGCACGGAGGGGGCCACTCGCTTTATTGGCACTACAGAAATCCCTGCCGCTGAGGATACTACACCCTGGTGGTCTCAGAAGAAAAGTACTGTCGGGCTGCCCACTGCTCTGACAACTGCGTCACCAAACTAGCTGCTCACTCTGCCGCTGATATGCCTCTGACAATCCTGTCATCTGGGTCCGGAGTTCTCTGACCTCAATCCGGGTATCCGGCCCAAAACCAACCGCTCAAGCTCAACTGCCATGACAGGATGCACAAGGGTCCCAAACCCAGCGTCGGGGAGACACCGCTCGCCACGACGAAACCACAAATCAGCACACAACAACGCTCGACCCAATCCAGCGAAAGTCTAGAGCATGTCACCCATTCCATAGCGTTATGTTGTCTGCAGCCAACATAACTACTTAGGAGAATAAACATGCCAATCACTCATCCCGTCCCTCGGGAGAGGTGTAAAACTCAATCAGGACTCTCGCTACAAATCACGACTCTCACGAAGTCATCCTAGGGTCCAACCACAAGCCTAGGTTTTCTAAGTCCACCATGACCTACAACCTAGGCTCTGATACCACCTAATCTGTCACGCCCCGGGGTCGAAACTGCGACCCGGGCTCGCCAACAAATCCGCCACCTATGCCAAACCCGCATAGGCGAAGCGTCCTACCTGCAAAAAGAGCTACAGCTAACAGATATCAGAGCTAAAAGATAAAACTGCTATAGAAATAAAATCTACCACTGTACAACTGAAGATAAAACAACAAGGTCCATCTCCCAAAAATGATAATCATACAATAACCTCGAGTACAAACTCATAGCTCAACAGGGAGATATCTCAAATAAAACATCAGTGTACCAGCTCTCAATACATCATATCCTCACTACATCAGTCTCTCAAAAGAGGAAATAAATACTAATCTACCGACTATACTGAAGATCTCCTCCAAGGGGGGGGGTACCGCTACTCTCCAATGGGTCAGGATTTAGCTCGCTACTTCCTCACCGTGCACAGCAACCGCAGAAACGGCAACACCTGCCAAGACTCTGCAAAACAAGGGAGAGAAAGGACAAAAGGGGGAAAAAACCCCGACGGGCGTGAGAACTACGCAAAAAGGGAGTTCTCAGTGGGTATCGCCACTAGGCCCGACGATCTGCCCACCAAGACCACTGGAGGCAAAAGATAACTAATGCAGTAAAACTTAAAGAAGAAGCAGAAGACACTCTACAGCTACCATGCCTCTATCTGAATGCTTAAATGGGGAAACTCTGATAAATGTATGCAACACTCGCACACGAGGTGCTCAATCGACCCAATCGAGCTGACTGCCACATCAGGTCCAGTCAAACCTGCGCCCACCTACAACCACCTCCCGCTGACGGGCAGGAATTACGTAGGGCGTCCAAACGGACTAACTCGCTATTGAATAGTGGCTCATGCAGGCTATAGTCATAATCCATGCTCTCTCTCTCAGAACGGATAGACTCAAGATGCTCAACCTCTCACACAGTGGTCAAAGAACTCACAACGACCACGGGACCACCGTCAAACCCCGAACGGTTCCCAACAATACTAGCACTGGTCTAAACACAGCTACTAGACTCCACTCGGTCCCCCAGGCACGAGTGTAACAAAAAGTATCTGCCTGAATAAACCCAATCGATAGACCAGTAATCACTGGTACTGCCTGCTCTGCTGTCGAACTCAAGAACCCCGCCTGGTGCCCGGCGCTCACACCGTGGAAAGCCTACTCCGGAGTGGCACTCGAGGGGAGCGACCCACACGAGTAAAGTATCACTGTATCAAGCATCACTGTATCGAGTATCTCTGTAACCACTGTCTCATAATAGCAGGACTGGATGAAGACTATGATCAAAGTGGGAAACTCCGTCTACTAACAAAACCCCGATCTGATGCAATAGTACTCAAAAAGTGGAAAACACCATCCACTAGAACAAATCTGATACCCAATCTGATGCAATAGTCAACATCCGGTCAACCGCCCAAACTCCGCGGTCACCGCAATAACCCACAACCCACAATTGGGTAAAATAATCAAGATCCGGTCAACCGCCTACTGTCCGCGGTTGCCGCAATAACCCACAACCCAACATCAAGCACACCCTGTCTCTGACCCGAAGGTCCCAGCTACACTATCCCAAACCTCTGCTCGAACCCGAGCAACATGACTCAAAAGTCTAAATAAAAAGGAGAAAGAAAGCAATCATGGTTTCTCCTAAGTCAAGTCCCAAAAGATAGTGTATCAGTAAAAGATGGCCTAACTATATGTCCATACACATATGTCCATACAAGCATGCATTTGTCCTCAAGAAGGATAAAGAAAATAAACCTCATGCCAGAATTAGCAATGACCATACCTGTCCATGATTTTCGATCCATAATCACTCCTTGGAGTAGAACCTGCACATAACTACATAATCCTATCCCATTGTATAAACCAGCCTCATAAAAGGGTTATATGCTAACATGGCATGATAATTAATCATATAGGGTAACCTTGCCTTAGGTAAGCTTCCACTAATCATCAACCTAAATGTCTGATTAATACCATCGTCATAATATGAATAATTAACTTGCAATTCCCATAAATCAACATTGTTAAGCTTACCAATCAATCCCAGGCATTGTACCCTACACCTGCATGCAATTCTAACATATAGAGTTAGAGAACCGTCCACCGGTTCTCGGAACAAAGCACCCACCTGAAAAGCTGACTGTCCAAAGCCCAACAGCTGAAAACACCAGATAACTCTAATCCCTTGCTCCAATCAGTTCAGCACACCCGTAAGTCTCCTGGCACAATACAAAGTCCACTATTACACATACATTCCAAAATCTGCTCTCACACACACATACAACAACAGTCCCAGAAATGCTTAATTTTCACCTGCAGCAAGAGCCCAGAAAATTCCCAGAAAAATATCACCGCGATCCTCGCGTCGATAGCTTCGCAACGGTAGCTTGCATGCCCAAATCTGAGTTCGTTAAGCCAAGATATAAATTCGACAGGGTGGTACACTCACAAGATTTCAGCACAAAAAGACTGTAGCACTATACACAGAGAAACAGTGATTTTCACCTCTGATGAAATCTCAGAAAAATCCAAGAAAAATACCAGCGCGTTCCTTGCGAACTTTAGATGAAAAAGTTGTATAAGCTCGTTTCCGTCTGACGCTCGTGCGCAAAGATATGGCCAAAACACCTCGATGCTGTCCCACAAAGCCAAACAGAAAATGGGTCACAGTGTTTCCTCGGGATCCATGCCAAAAACTAGAAACGGGAAAGCGCGATCAATATGAAAGATGAAGCCCTACCTCTTAGGAGTCTGTCGGCGCAAGAATCACAAAAAAAGGATCTTGGGGTAGCCCAGGGGAGCTAAAACACTGTCGCTGCGCCGAAGAAGAACCCAGGAATGCAACGTCGCGCCGCGCCGTAAAATGGGGAACCTCGGGATTCGAGCCTCCTAAAATCTTGAAACTTGGCAGGAAGATCAAGGGTGAAGAGGTGAACAACTTTGCTTAAGGGGGCTCGGGCAGAAGGTGAGAGGGTTGAGAGAAAAAAGGCAAAGAAAGGGGCTCGGGTTGCCTTTAAATAGGCTGAGGAAAAACATTTGAAGAAATACCCTATGTGTCCCCACCTCCGGGCGCCGCAATTTTTCGGGCGGCTACAGTAATGGGCCCGGCCCATTACTGTTCAAGCCCGAAACGCCGTGGGCCGGCCACGTAGCCCACCGCACCGAGACCTTGGGCCCCGCTGCACCCGGCGCACCTGCGCCAGCCAGTGGCGTCGCGCCACGTGGCCCCGGCAACCCGTGCACCGCGCACGTCGCCCCGTGCACCGCGCACGTCGCGGCTGACCCGGGCCGTACGGCCACCTGCCCTGCCGTACGGCCACCTACCCCGGTCACCGACTCCACCAATCGCGTGGACCGGGAGCACAACACCGGACCAATCACCTCACGCCACGTGTCCACCCGGTCTACCGTGCACCCATGCCCACAGTCCGTGGACCTCGCGCCGTGGACCAACCAACGGAACAATGCCACGTGGCATCCCGCACTGGCGCACGTCGGTGCCGTGGACCGCGCGCCTGCCCGCGCGCCCGGGCGCCTGCCCGCGCCTTGTGCCGCCGCCTGCCGCCAGCCCGAGGCTGCGCCGCCGCCCGCCGGCGCTGCCCGCCGCCGCCGGCCGCCGCCGGCGATCACCGGAGACACTATTCCGGCGTGAACAGTAATCGCAATCTCAAAACTAACAAGTGAATAGCCCATCTTAACCGTTTTCGCGCGCTAATTCCAAAAACGGTGTCCATTTTGCCAAATTCCACTCCTATAATTTGCCGGAGGCTCCCGCAAACACCAAAAACTGCCAAAACTTCCGGGAGCCCGCTTTTGGGCATCCGGACTCAGAATTAAGCAAACAAAAAGCCATTCACAAGCGTTTTTCCGCGCTGAATCCAAATCCCCCCTCTGTTTGGCCAAATTCCTTTTTCTAAAATTCGGCAAAAGCAGCCGAAGGCCAATACAGCCAACCAAAGCTCACAGGGTCCATCTGTGGCATCCCTTTGATGCACCATGGGCCAGATACACCATCAACAGGTGTTTGCACAGTGGATTCATGGGAAAAAGCTGTAAGGAGTTTAGGGGCCCTACAACGCGAGTCCACGCGCCGATTTTGGAAAAATCGTTGTTTTTGGTGGTGATGATCCGCCGAATACTTAGATTAGAAATAGATCGGAAATACCATCTAAGTATTCATTAATTTGATTCTACTCAAAATCTGAGTTTGGAAAATCTAGAATCAAATTAATCAATATAGATGAAGAAACATAGAATTTAATCTATTGATTCCCTTTCTTCTCTATATGTGGATTTTTCTATTTCGGTCGTCTTTTTTCGTGTTTCCCTAAAATGAATCGTAGGGTCTATTTATAGGTTAGAAACCATTGGAAGAAGATAAGCATCAAAAACTAACTATTTCTGGAATTTTACAGGACGACGGTCCGGACTGGAATGGGCGGTCCGGACTGTCTCAGCGAAACAGACAATGTAAAGTACCGAATTTTTGGCACATAAATAAATGTAAATAGAAATAGTATGAAATACTATTGTTATGAAAGTTAAGAAAGTAAAGAATATTTAGAAGCGAGTTGGGCCCAAATCGGGATTAAAATGAGAGTTCTGAAATTTTATTCGAGAAAGGGGGCCCAGATTTTTAGTAGAAAATTTACAGTGTCGGAAAATTCCGAGAAAATTACAGGAGTCCCGTAAATATGTTTTAAGGCCACATAAAAAGTTTCGCGTTGATCGGAGGCCGGATAGTGAGAACGGGCTCCGCCAACAGTGTCAAAAAATTCTGAGAAACTTACGGCAGCTTCGTAATTATGTTTTAAGGTTACAGTAAAAATTTCGTATTGATTGGATACCCGGATTGTGAGAACGGGGTCCACCAGCGATTTTGGATACAGGGAGGCTTTTGGTGGCCCAGAAATGGCCCAAAGTGAAAATTTAAAATTTTCTGTGGTAAATTAAGCTGAAACGATGCCGCCTGTCAAATTTGGACGGAAACGGACGAAAAATGGACAGAAAATGAGGCGAAAACGGATAAACTATGGTCGCGCGTGGGGCGCCACGTGGCAGCACCCACTGGTCGCAGCAGCCCGCGTGGGGTCGCGCGCCCATGTGGCGCGCGGGTGTTGGGCCTAGCGGAGGAGGCGCGCTTGGGGAGCCATTTTGAATTTCAAATTCAAAATTTGGACGCCACGTGGCGATCTCCCATTGGGGGGGCTTCGTGCACCGGGTCCAATGAAATCCCCCTCTTCTTCTCTTCTTCTTCTTTCTTCCCTCTCCCCGCACAGCCACCCTCTTTTCTCCATTTTCTTCTCCAACCGAGCAAGTAGAGAGAGAGAGAGAGAGAGAGAGAGAGAGAGAGAGAGAGAGATGGAGGGGATTTCGTGGGTTGGAACGGCGCGGCGGCGACCTCGTGTAGCGCGCAAAGTGTTCCAAAAATCAGATGGGCGACGCGGCACTGTCGAGGTAGGTCCCGCGTGTTAATTTTGTGATATTTTTGGCACAGTTTTGAAGCGTCCTTTTGGACATTGGATTTGACCCCGTGCCGTTTTGCGTGTTAGGAACCAAATTATACTGTGCCGTTTTGCTGCGCGGACTGTCGGGGACGTTTTGTGCGCCTCGTTTTGCGTGCCAGTTGTGGAAGAAATGCACCGTTTTGCGTGCGGATTCGGAAAATATGCGCAGTTTTGGACGCAAACTCGGAAAACATACACCGTTTTGCATGCAACGTCGAAAAAGAAACGTGCACCGTTTTGCGTGCCAACCCGAGGTACGTGCTCCGTTTTACGCGTAGATTGAGTTGTTGTGCACCGTTTTACGTGCAAAGTCTAATTTTTTGCATCGATTTGCGTGCAGGACTAGAAAAATGTGCATCGTTTTGCGTGCAATCCTACAGTCGAACGTGCACCATTTTGCGTGCAGATTTAAGGTACGTGCACCGTTTTGCATGCCGATCGTGTTGTCGCGCACCGTTTTGCGTGCCGACCCTAATATTATGCATTATTTTTCGTGCAAGGTTAGAAAAGACTTGTACCATTTTACGTGCGGACTCGAGGGAAGTGCACCGTTTTGCGTGCAAGCTCGAGGAGAAAAGTGGAATCGCGCGAAGACCAATTGCAAGTGTCTACAAGCAATTGGGTACACTACAAGGTGGGGAATTCTGCCGAAATTGGGTGACCTCTCCCCTTGCTCCCTTGCTTTTCGATTCGAAGCATGATAGTAGCCTGTTAGAGGCGTTAGGTAATTATGATTATGATTGCCTGTGTAGATGGTTTCAAATGGAAAGGTGCAACTGTTGGTTGCCAGAGTTAGAGGAATAGATGTGCATGTGTAATGAACACAGAGAAAAAAGTGCAACTGTTGGTTGCCAAAGATATAGGATGAATATGCATGCGTAGAAGTAATTACTACTTGATGAATGAAATGAAAATAACTGCATGCATGAAAAAGGATTAGCTATTATGATTGTGAGCATGTTAGGGTATAACCCTAGGAATCATGTGACATAAGGAAACAGGACATGTTGGTAGTAAGACTAGGAGAAAATCTAGATTAAGGTTTAACGAGTGGCATGATGACCTAGGAGATATACCTAGATCGACGAGTGGCATTATTTTAGGAAAAATAACCTAAGGTTGACAATAGAGTGTTAAACATAGAGTCAGAGAACTCTAGGTTAAACAAGATATGGAACTTAGGTAAAGGAACCTAAGATGAACTAGTAGGGTTAAACTCTAGTGATGAAATAGAGTTAGTGCAACCCTAGGTTAAACATGGAACAGGAAAAATAGAGTTAGTAAAACTCTAGGATTCAGTGAGGAATCAGGAAATATGGGGATTTGATCCCCAAGGTAAAGAATTAAATATTGTAACCCCAGAAAGTCATAGGACGTCTGGGTAAGGGGATTAATTAGTTTAACTTCAATCTGAGTTAAATAAAGGAAATGAAAAATGACCAAAGGTGGAGACATGTAAGAAAGAGAAAATGGAAATAGGGTTAATAAACTCTTAAGTTAGATAAGATTGAAAGTAACTAGTGTCCTAGTGACATAGTGCAGTGATATAGTGCAACCTTAAGGGTAATTGAAGTTTAGGGTTGTGAATTGAGAACAATTAAGAAAAGTATAAAGTGGTCAGGAAACTTAAGATATTGCCAAGTGGTAAAATAAGTGGAAATGTGAATGAGTAAATTGTTCAAACTTAAATTGGTGTTATAGACACCCAAATTATCCTAGAGTAAAGAACTTAGGATAAAGGAAATAAAGCTTAAGTGAAAGCTAAAGTGGCTAATAAGCAAGATAAGCAAATTGCTCGAGAGCGAGCTAAAAGTGATTAATGATCAAGACAAGCAAATTGCTCGAGAGCGAGCTAAAAGTGATTAATGATCAAGACAAGCAAATTGCTTGAAATAAAAGAGAAAAGTAAAAGAGAAGCATTGAGGCATGAATGCTAACGGGAGGGTTGAGCATATGTCACTCCCGGGTGGATGAGTGCCAAGGTGCCTTAAACTCATCTGAACATAAAGTGTAAAGAGAATGGTTAAAGAAAGAGAATGATTAATGAAAGGTAAAAAGGATAAGATAAAATGTATTTGGCCGAGCACTACGGGAGGCGATGCTACAACCTGTTCTTGTTTGATTGGGGTTGTAGGCATTCGTCTTTTGGAACCCTCGGACCCTGTAAAAGAAAAGCCTAAATGGCCCTTGGGAGGGTTGAGCATATGTCACTCCCAAGTGAATTAAAGAATTAAAGCTAAGTTGCCAACGGGAGGGTCGAGCATATGTCACTCCCGGGGGAAGTGTGTGAGCAAGACTCAGCTTCCCAAGTAAAGGCAAAGCAAAGAGCTAAAGGCAAAAGAAAAGATAAAGATAAAACGGGCGGACCTACGGAGTGAAACGCGGCCCAAGTTGGAGCAGTTGGCAGTGCCCCTCTCCCGGGTAGAGACCCGTTCGGGACGTTTCTTCCGTAGGACGGGGTAACACTTGCGGGTGTTATCGGCAACCTTAGAAATCTTATCTTATGGTAGCAGGACTACCGGGCTGGGGCCCGTTGGATAAGAATTTCCAAGGGTTAACTTGAACTAAAGCACCAGAATGTAAAGAAAAAAAGAGAAAGATAGAGTGGCCAAGGTGGCCGGGTTAGTTGAACCCTGTATATAGCGGCATAGTGGCCGAGTTGGTGCTTAGCAGCCTAGTGTGGCTAGACAGAGTAGTGCTGGGTCGATGATTATATACAGACAGTGATATATTGTTTTGCATAGCTGCATTTGATATCGAGGATTTTAGTTTCCTAGCACTATTATTATTGCTTCCATTGGACCAAGTGGTGTAGGACATTTTTTCTCGGTGGTTGAACCCACTGGGAACTCTGTCAGGAGTTCTCACACCCCTTGGGTGACCCCCCCCCCCCCCCCCCCACAGGTTCGGGTATGGATACAGCGGACGAGACGGTTCAGATGCAGACGGCGATGCATACGACAGGGGCAAGGGCCCAGCAACATAGAGACCTAGAGGGTCTAGCAGAGGTATCCCTTTTTATATATTTCTTGAGTGAACTTTGTATGGTGAGGATTTTATGTAAAGGAATTATAATAATTTTATTAGCAAGTTCAGAAATGTAAAGTGTAATAAATTTAAGTTATGGTTCACTCTTGTATGCTTTCATTATCGCTTAAACTGTTTGTTTATAAAATGAAAGTTCAAATTTATAGTGATTTTTAGTACTCTGATATTGAGCTTCCGCATATACTTGTTGTATGATTATGGATATTACCGTTCCTTTCGGGTAGTGAAAGGTCATACCCGATTGGCGGGTCTGTTGGCGTGCCCGAACCGTACAAATTGGCGGACTCGGGGCGTGACAGACAATTTCCAGAAAAGACGACATTCGGGGTCCGGACTGAAATCCACGGTCCGGACTGTTCATGCATTTCTTGCAAATTCCACGTTCGGGGTCCGGACTGAAATTCTGCACGAACTAACCTATGTTCGGGATCCGGACTGTAAAGCCCGATCCGTACTATGAACATATGGAATGTCCAGTTTTTGATTTTTATGCAATAAAAAATTAATCCAAGTGTTTCTACACTATAAGAAGTATTCGGATCATCAAAATTAATTAATTAAACGTACCTGATCCTTTCGAATTCTTCTTTCTTGAGATTGAGGTATATGATCCAACTTTCTTCATCTTCAATCTTCAAGACTTAACCAATTTCACGAAATACGCCAACTCAAATTCCGTAACAATCTCCCCCTTTGGCGGTTTCGTGACAAAACACAAATCCACTCAAGAAAATTCAAAAAGATATTTTTGTTGATATCACCATACAACAAAAATTTACATTGAAGATCCAAATAAAGATAAATACATGAGTTAAACTCCTAAAACAGGCTCTAGACTTAGACATCTGTAATCTCTGCAAAAGAAATCATTCTTGACACAAAAGATCGTTAGTAACCTCAAGAATTTTCAACAATCAAAACCAAATACAGAGATAGAGTTTATACTCATCATGACATTTTCAAATTCAGGTATGTAAGAGACTCACAATCAAAAATTGACATATCTTCTAAGCAATAAAAATCCAAATGTCACAGAAAGGTTAGTCATTAGTCAATAAGCAACTTGTTAGTTATATTACATGCCCAAATAGTTAGTCGAATAGTTAGCTGAGGCATGCATCAAATCACAATATAAAACCAAAGTTGAGTTATACTTACCTTTCAAGGTTTCATGTTCACACAATGTTCATGTTCAAAGTTCTCTTTCTACTCTCTCCCCCTGAATTTCTTCTTTCATTTCAATGAATTCATTTGACATTCGCTCTTGCTCGTTGGAGAGACGTTGCTGTTCTTTATAAATAGAAGTCACCGAGGCATCATCATCTGAGGTGGAAGGAGTGCTCGTTGTGCTGCAGGTTCTGGTGGGACTGAAGTTGTTGCTGCCGGTTGTGCTCTTCTTCGGCCAGGAGGTGATGGAGGCTCATCTTGTTTAGTGGAGAGAGACTTTATGACGGTTGTCTCGTTGATCGTTCCCAAACTATGCATATAAGTCGATGAAGAAGTATCGACTTTGAATTTCTTCAAGATACGCATAATAATGATTGGGAAGGGAAGTCTCTCTGTGGGATGGGCATGGTCCACATACCGAGCCATCCTTGACCAAATAAGATAGGGAATGGTTAAGTTTGATCCCATAGCTGCCGTGGGATTACCAACAAGATAGAGGAATAACATCCTATCCCATCTAAGAACTTTTGTTTGCATGTTTGGTAGAATGTTGTAGCAAACAAGAAAGTTCAAAAAAGGATACTCTGGTCGAAGTTCTTTTGACAAAACTGAGTTTCCCGACGACAGAGTGTTTGGAAGACAGATTCCATCAACAACCACTCTCCACGAGTTGGAGGAGAAGATTTGACTTTTCAGATAATGGGTTCCTTCAGCCCGTACCTTCATTCCTAACACTTCTCCAATCAATTGAGGAGTGACCTTGATTTTAATGTTTCTGACCATAGTGTAAAATTCTCTTTGTCCGTTTTCAAGATCAACTAACTTTGTCCCATTCTGATAAAACATTCTGACAGAGTGGAGGCAATATCCTAAGGGATCTGGGAAGTGACAGATTGGGGCAAGACCTGCATTGTCAATGAGAGTCCCAAAAAGTGCGGATCGCTCCCGTAGAGCTTTGAGATTTACATTCCTCTCACCAATGTATTCTCTGTTTTCAAAGTCCTTGATTCTTTCTGAACTGATAAAGTCTTGTGGAGGAGGTTGACTTGCCAGAGGTTCCTCAATTGAAATACCATGAGTACTTCCTCTTTTCCTTGCCATGCTCTTTCTATTTGTTCCAGTTGGACTTGGATCCATAGGGGCTTTCCCTTTTTCAGCTGCGGTAGGCGGAGCCTTTGAGGTTCCAGCTGGGCCTTTCCCCTTTGATGCAGTTGGGACAATTGGCTCTACCAAAAGCTCATCCCAATCAATTGATTCGGTGTCAGATTCTGTCTCAGAATCATCCCGTGCTTTCTTCGCCTTCTTTGCCCTCTTAGACTTGATAGTATCTTTCGTATGAACCATGGCAGTCAAAAGAAATACAACCCACATGATCACCATTGCTACGAGTCCTGTGAGCAACACCTCAAGAACACGAAAAAAGTGTTAATTTTCAAAAATTTGAAAAATTGTACCTAAACAATCATTATCATGTAGAGAGACTAGGGATCAAATTAGTTTTGCAAAAAGAATTTTAAAAATAGATCAATTCCATGATTTTCAAAAATTCTCAAAAATATGCCCTAAAACCGAATTTTTAGAAATCGAAGGCCAAAAATCTGTTTATTATGAGAATACCTAGCATATAATCAAAACTAATCTGCCCAGAGTTCTTATTTCAAAAGAAGTTTGATCAAAAACCATCCAGAAACGAAAAAGATATGAGATTTTCATCGCGTTTTGAGAGAAATATAGTAAACCTGTGAAAAACCGAGTTTTGATCAAGTAAACTCACTTGGAACCGAAGGATCTGAGTTGGAAAGACTCCAAAAAGCTTGATGATCTAGAGAGAGAAGCTCTGGAGACTCTTGAACAAAAGATTGTAGTAAAAGAAATCAAATCCCTTTTGTTCTAAATAAAAACCTAGCCGCGGTCCGGACTGCCAGAAGAATCCAGTCCGGATCAGCTAAACGCAGGATTTCCTGCGTTCGGGATCCGGATCGGATAATCCAGTCCGGATCGGCTTCAAACTTTTTCTTCAGAAAAATTCCGAAAAATTCTAGAAAATCCAGAAAAAGATTGTAAGCACTTTTGTGTATCAACTTTAAATAAAAATCATCGTTTCATAATAAAAGAAATAGATTATGTCAAATCTATCAATAACATCCAACAAATGAAACGAAAATTTATAAAAATTAAATCCCTTAATGTTGAACAACTTCAATCACATCTAACATGATCTTATGAGTAATGCCTTTATCAAATCATCAATTTGGTAAAGAAAATGAAATACCAAGATCAATAGATGTTTGAAATCCCAGATAAGTTAGATAATATATCTAGTCAATTTATTGTAAGGAGTGGCTCTTTAAGTATCTTTCAATAAAATCCCGACCTTATACCAACCTTGGAATTTGACAGAGTCAAGTATTCCAAAAAGAATTTTATTTAATCAACTCGAACAACCATGCTTGGTATACATGTGGTAGCTGCACACAGTACTCGGACGACCGAGGTGGTAGCTCTTTCCTCCATGTGGTGGTAGTTTTCACACTCCTCATGGGATGTAACTCTTTCCACATCCTTTGAGCATATTACATTTCTTTGATTCCCCCTCAATTGGCTATCAATTATTTAAAATATAAAGCATTCAACCAAAAATTAATCTCGATTTCATACTCGACTAAATAGTCAAATAAGATAAAACTATACCAAGAGATCATTGAGAGAAAAATTGACTTTGATCAACAACAAAGATGACTTAATTGGCATAAATGATCATTGCATCAAATGAATTATTATGATATCCAAAACATAATAAATTTCAAATTATGTGAAAGGATGCAGTTAAAGTCAATATAACTAATGCTCAATTAATGTTCTATTGTACAAACATAGATAAAGAACAAAAACACAAAAACAAAACCTAACCTAAGCAAAAGTTTCAAAAAGAGGTTATTTCAAGGAAAGCATTCCAATTGCTTTATGCAAATGAATAAAACGTTTTTGATCCAAAGGTTTTGTTAAAAAATCAGCTAATTGATCCTCAGTTGAAATGTAGGAAAGTTGAAGAATATTTGATTCAACTAGCTCTCTAAGAAAATGATATCTAAGTTCAATGTGTTTTGTTCTTGAGTGCAACACAGGGTTTTTGGAAATGTTTATAGCACTGGTATTGTCACAGAGAATCGTTACCGAAGTTGCTGAAATTCGGAAGTCGCTCAACACATTTTTCATCCAAATGAGTTGGGTTGAACAACTACCCGCTGAGATATATTCTGCTTCGGCAGTCGAGAGTGCAATGCAGTTTTTCTTTTTACTATGCCACGCAACAAGGCAATGGCCAAGATAAAAACATGCACCACTCGTACTCTTCCGATCATCCACTGATCCTGCCCAATCGGCATCTGAGTATCCTACAATATCTAGACTTGTTCCCATAGGATACCAAATTCCGAAATTTATTGTCCCTTTGATGTACCGGATGATCCGCTTTCAGGTGAACCTCCTTTGGTGCTGATTAATATCTCGCGCAGATCCCAACACTAAGGATATGTCCGGGCGACTAGCCGTAAGATAAAGTAGACTTCCAATCATGCAGCGATAAAGTTTCTCGTCTACATTCTCACTAAGAGATTCACTTCCTAATCCCTTATTGCTAGTTCCCATTGGAGTCGGAAAATCTTTAGAATTTTCTAAACCAAACTTTTTGACCAACTCCATTGCATACTTGGATTGACACAGATGGATGCCATCGTCACTTTGTTTCACTTGCAATCCAAGAAAATATGTCAATTCGCCCATCATGGACATCTCAAATTCACTTTCCATGGTTTTAGCGAATCTAGAAGCATCATTATCTCTTGTTGCACCAAATACGATGTCATCGACATAGATTTGTGCTACAATGAAGTTATCTTGATAATGCTTCACAAAGAGAGTCCTATCTGCTCCCCTCGAGTATAGCCCTTCTCCAAAAAGTGCTTCGTCAACCTTTCGTACCACGCTCGCGGTGCTTGTTTTAGACCGTAAAGAGCTTTTTTCAAACGAAAAATATAGTTAGGTAGTTTAAGGTCTACAAAACCTTTCGGTTGAGCCACATAAACTTCCTCATTTAAAAACCCATTTAAAAACACGCTCTTAACGTCCATTTGAAAAAGTTTTATTTTAAAATGACAAGCAATTGCAAATAGGATATGAATGGACTCGAGTCTAACTACAGGGGCGAAAGTTTCATCAAAGTCTATACCTTCTATTTGAGAGTAGCCTTGAGCAACTAAACATGCTTTGTTCCTGATGATGGTACCATCCTCATTTTCTTGTTCTTGAAAATCCATTTAGTACCAATCACATTGTGTTGCTTCGGAGGCTTTGTTAGTTCCCAGACTTTGTTTCGTTCAAACTGATGGAGCTCTTCCTGCATTGCTTCAATCCAGTAGTCATCCTGAAGAGCTTCATCGACGTTCTTTGGTTCGATTAAGGAAACGTAACAAGCGAATCCACAAATCAACTGTCTCCGAGTTCTGACTCCTTCTTGTGGGTCTCCAATTATGTTTGATTCAGGATGATCCTTGAAGATTCATAACGTTTGAGGTAACGGAGTAGTCGGAGGTACATGAGATGATTCCTTTTTGAACCGTGTTGGCAATGATCGTGAAGTTATTCTCCTTGGTGAAAGCGTCTTGTTAGATTGATTGCTGCTCCTTGATGATGTCGTCTTGCGAGATGAACTACCAAGGCTCTTTTCCTTCGATAATTTGCATTTGATTTTTGAGGAATCACCTTTTTGGTAGTCGTTGCAAGAAGTGCTTGAGTTGAGCATTTGGCTCCCATCTTGCAATTTCTCCTTATGTGCCCTGAAAAACCACAACGAAAACATACCTTAGTGTTGTGTGAAGACCCGAAATTCCCCTATTAGACTACTGTTGCATCTGCAGCTCCTGGAGGCCTATGTGGCGTGTCGGTGGTATTTGTGCACCAATTGGACATTGTGATGGACCCGGTGTGTTAAATGGATAACGAGAGTAGTCTGATGATCCTGTCGGATGTTAGAATGGGTTTCGCGCGCAAGGGATATTAATATTGGATCAGCACGAAGTTTGGACCCAAGATCACCTCTCCGGATGCCTTCGGGAATTTTTAGAGTTGGAATTGGCAAAGCGGACTTTAGAATCGGACCCCGGCATGAAAATCGGATCAAGTGGGCTTTCCGGGGGTTTTCGGCAAAATTTCGGATGAGAATTTGGAGAATCGGACTTCGTATTTGGATTCAGCGCGCGGGAAAACGTTGGAAATCGACTATTAACATGTATTTTTCTGAGTCCGGACGCGCGAAACGGGCAACCTGAAGTTTACAGTATTTTTCGGTGTGGTGGACCGTGGACCCGGAGAGGGTGCCACGTGGCGGCTTCCCATTGGACCCGTACGCCACGTGGCAAGGCGCTGGAGGCGCGGCGCAGCAGGCCCGGCCCACGCAATAGGCGCGGGCAGGCCGGCAGGCGCGGGCAGCAGCGCGGGTAAGCGGGTCCAATGGGAAGACGCCACGTGGAGAATCGAACTTCGTATTGGATTCAGCGCGCGAAAACGTTGGAAATCGACTATTTACATGTATTTTTCTGAGTCCGGACGCGCGAAAACGGGCAACCTGAAGTTTACAGTGTTTTTCGGGTGCATGGTGGACCGGTGGACCGGAGAGAGGTGGCCACGTGGCGGCTTCCCATTGGACCCGTACGCCACGGGCAGGCGCTGGAGGCGCGGCGCAGCAGGCCCGACCCACGCAGCAGGCGCGGGCAGCAGCGCGGGCAGGCGCTGCTGCGGGTGGATAAGGAGGCCACGTGTCGCCTCCCGATTGGCCGCGCGGATTGGCCTGTCGGAAGCGACACGTGGCGGCGATCTGGCGGGGTTCGGCTGGCGCGGGCATTCGCGATTGGGCGACGCTTGGCTGCCCGGCGCACATGCCGGGCCGCCCGTTACTGTAGCAACATGTGGGTTTTTTCAGCAGCTTCATCCTCTTGATATTTAAATGGAGTTTCATCCTCCATTTTAGATCGTTTGAGGGTCTTCTCAATGGATTTTTACCAGAGCTTCATCAACAAGTCTTCTACAACATTAGATTTTTGAGATTGTGGAGGCCATTTGATCATCTTCTTCACCAAGGTTTGAGGACATCACATTGCTACTGTCACAGCCCTCTCCATCGCATTTAGTTCGAAAATTCCCCAGGACTCACTCTTGGAATTTTGAGCTCATTTTTGGGTTCTACGTTTCCCGAGAGGTAAAGCTACAATATTTGTATTCAACTCTCCCCTCAGATCTCATTTTTTACAAGTTTAGGGCAATCTTTGGGACCCTTCATTTCAGTCCTGGAATCCCTGAACAGTCCTCAGTGTTTGGCCTTTCTGGGCAGAGTAGGATGGAATTTTTTGGATGATTTTTGCGGGGCAATTTCCAGGACTCAAAGATCTACATATTGTTAGGTACCATTTTCCAGATCTGAGTTGTATTAGGGTTTATGCATGACGTTGGAGCACCTTGCTGCATTCGTGTACAGATGGAACTTGGTGGATAGCTCAAAGTGTTTTGGGTTTTCTCCTTCATCCGAGCATGAAAATTGGAGTTCTTTAGCTCAAATTGTATCTACTCTCGACAAGGAATCCATGGTACCTCTCTTGCAGGGATTTGGAGGTCAATGGTTAGGTAACATTAATAATATTTCCAGGTGTTGTTAATGGATTACTGCAGTCCCTGTTTTGTTTTGATTTGAGCAATGCACCTTAGAATGCAATAACTTTGTGGATACAA
>JAQNDB010000542.1:0-49432 GCA_029204045.2 Tillandsia leiboldiana | reverse complement strand
ATTTCTTGCAAATTCCACGTTGCGGGTCCGACTGAAATTCTGCACGAACTAACCTATTTCTGGATCCGGACTGTAACCCGATCCGTACTAGTGAACATAGGATGTACCAGTTTTTTGATTTTGTATGCAATAAGAAATTAATGCAAGTGTTTCTACACTATAGAAGTAATTCGGATCATCAAAATTAATTAATTAACGTACCTGATCCTTTCGAATTCTTCTTCTGGATTGAGGTATATGATCCAACTTTCTTCATCTTCAATCTTCAAGACTTAACCAATTTCACGAAATACGCCAACTCAAATTCCGTAACAATCTCCCCCTTTGGCGGTTTCGTGACAAAACACAAATCCACTCAAGAAAATTCAAAAAGATAGTTTTGTTGATATCACCATACAACAAAAATTTACATTGAAGATCCAAATAAAGATAAATACATGAGTTAAACTCCTAAAACAGGCTCTAGACTTAGACATCTGTAATCTCTGCAAAAGAAATCATTCTTGACACAAAAGATCGTTAGTAACCTCAAGAATTTTCAACAATCAAACCAAATACAGAGATAGAGTTTATACTCATCATGACATTTTCAAATTCAGGTATGTAAGAGACTCACAATCAAAAATTGACATATCTTCTAAGCAATAAAAATCCAAATGTCACAGAAAGGTTAGTCATTAGTCAATAAGCAACTTGTTAGTTATATTACATGCCCAAATAGTTAGTCGAATAGTTAGCTGAGGCATGCATCAAATCACAATATAAAACCAAAGTTGAGTTATACTTACCTTTCAAGGTTTCATGTTCACACAATGTTCATGTTCAAAGTTCTCTTTCTACTCTCTCCCCCTGAATTTCTTCTTTTCATTTCAATGAATTCATTTGACATTCGCTCTTGCTCGTTGGAGAGACGTTGCTGTTCTTTATAAATAGAAGTCACCGAAGGCATCATCATCTGAGGTGGAAGGAGTGCTCGTTGTGCTGCAGGTTCTGGTGGGACTGAAGTTGTTGCTGCCGGTTGTGCTCTTCTTCCGGCCAGGAGGTGATGGAGGCTCATCTTGTTTAGTGGAGAGAGACTTTATGACGGTTGTCTCGTGATCGTTCCCAAACTATGCATATAAGTCGATGAAGAAGTATCGACTTTGAATTTCTTCAAGATACGCAATAATAATGATTGGGAAGGGAAGTCTCTCTGTTGGGATGGGCATGGTCCACATACCGAGCCATCCTTGACCAAATAAGATAGGGAATGGTTAAGTTTGATCCCATAGCTGCCTGGGATTACAACAAGATAGAGGAATAACGCCTATCCCATCTAAGAACTTTTTGTTTGCATGTTTGGTAGAATGTTGTAGCCAAACAAGAAAGTTCAAAAAAGGATACCTGGTCGAAGTTCTTTTGGACAAAAACTGAGTTTCCCGACGACAGAGTGTTTGGAAGACAGATTCCATCAACAACCACTCTCCACGAGTTGGAGGAGAAGATTTGACTTTTCAGATAATGGGTTCCTTCAGCCCGTACCTTCATTCCTAACACTTCTCCAATCAATTGAGGAGTGACCTTGATTTTAATGTTTCTGACCATAGTGTAAAATTCTCTTTGTCCGTTTTCAAGATCAACTAACTTTGTCCCATTCTGATAAAACATTCTGACAGAGTGGAGGCAATATCCTAAGGGATCTGGGAAGTGACAGATTGGGGCAAGACCTGCATTGTCAATGAGAGTCCCAAAAAGTGCGGATCGCTCCCGTAGAGCTTTGAGATTTACATTCCTCTCACCAATGTATTCTCTGTTTTCAAAGTCCTTGATTCTTTCTGAACTGATAAAGTCTTGTGGAGGAGGTTGACTTGCCAGAGGTTCCTCAATTGAAATACCATGAGTACTTCCTCTTTTCCTTGCCATGCTCTTTCTATTTGTTCCAGTTGGACTTGGATCCATAGGGGCTTTCCCTTTTTCAGCTGCGGTAGGCGGAGCCTTTGAGGTTCCAGCTGGGCCTTTCCCCTTTGATGCAGTTGGGACAATTGGCTCTACCAAAAGCTCATCCCAATCAATTGATTCGGTGTCAGATTCTGTCTCAGAATCATCCCGTGCTTTCTTCGCCTTCTTTGCCCTCTTAGACTTGATAGTATCTTTCGTATGAACCATGGCAGTCAAAAGAAATACAACCCACATGATCACCATTGCTACGAGTCCTGTGAGCAACACCTCAAGAACACGAAAAAAGTGTTAATTTTCAAAAATTTGAAAAATTGTACCTAAACAATCATTATCATGTAGAGAGACTAGGGATCAAATTAGTTTTGCAAAAAGAATTTTAAAAATAGATCAATTCCATGATTTTCAAAAATTCTCAAAAATATGCCCTAAAAACCGAATTTTTAGAAATCGAAGGCCAAAAATCTGTTTATTATGAGAATACCTAGCATATAATCAAAACTAATCTGCCCAGAGTTCTTATTTCAAAAGAAGTTTGATCAAAAACCATCCAGAACACGAAAAAGATATGAGATTTTCATCGCGTTTTGAGAGAAATATAGTAAACCTGTTGAAAACCGAGTTTTGATCAAGTAAACTCACTTGGAACCGAAGGATTCTGAGTTGGAAAGACTCCAAAAAGCTTGATGATCTAGAGAGAGAAGCTCTGGAGACTCTTGAACAAAAGATTGTAGTAAAAGAAATCAAATCCCTTTTGTTCTAAATAAAAACCTAGCCGCGGTCCCGGACTGCCAGAAGAATCCAGTCCGGATCAGCTAAACGCAGGATTTCCTGCGTTCGGGATCCGGATCGGATAATCCAGTCCGGATCGGCTTCAAACTGTTTCTTCAGAAAAATTCCGAAAAATTCTAGAAAATCCAGAAAAAGATTGTAAGCACTTTTGTGTATCAACTTAAATAAAAAATCATCGTTTCATAATAAAAGAAATAGATTATGTCAAATCTATCAATAACATCCAACAAATGAAACGAAAATTTATAAAAATTAAATCCCTTAATGTTGAACAACTTCAATCACATCTAACATGATCTTATGAGTAATGCCTTTATCAAATCATCAATTTGGTAAAAGAAAATGAAATACCAAGATCAATAGATGTTTGAAATCCCAGATAAGTTAGATAATATATCTAGTCAATTTATTGTAAGGAGTGGCTCTTTAAGTATCTTTCAATAAAATCCCGACCTTATACCAACCTTGGAATTTGACAGAGTCAAGTATTCCAAAAAGAATTTTATTTAATCAACTCGAACAACCATGCTTGGTATACATGTGGTAGCTGCACACAGTACTCGGACGACCGAGGTGGTAGCTCTTTCCTCCATGTGGTGGTAGTTTTCACACTCCTCATGGGATGTAACTCTTTCCACATCCTTTGAGCATATTACATTTCTTTGATTCCCCCTCAATTGGCTATCAATTATTTAAAATATAAAGCATTCAACCAAAATTAATCTCGATTTCATACTCGACTAAATAGTCAAATAAGATAAAACTATACCAAGAGATCATTGAGAGAAAAATTGACTTTGATCAACAACAAAGATGACTTAATTGGCATAAATGATCATTGCATCAAATGAATTATTATGATATCCAAAACATAATAAATTTCAAATTATGTGAAAGGATGCAGTTAAAGTCAATATAACTAATGCTCAATTAATGTTCTATTGTACAAACATAGATAAAGAACAAAAACACAAAAACAAAACCTAACCTAAGCAAAAGTTTCAAAAAGAGGTTATTTCAAGGAAAGCATTCCAATTGCTTTATGCAAATGAATAAAACGTGTTTTGATCCAAAGGTTTTGTTAAAGAATCAGCTAATTGATGGTCAGTTGAAATGTGGGAAAGTTGAAGAATATTTGATTCAACTAGCTCTCTAAGAAATGATATCTAAGTTCAATGTGTTTTGTTCTTGAGTGGCAACACAGGGTTTTTGGAAATGTTTATAAGCACTGGTATTGTCACAGAGAATCGTTACCGAAGTTGCTGAAATTCGGAAGTCGCTCAACACATTTTTCATCCAAATGAGTTGGGTTGAACAACTACCCGCTGAGATATATTCTGCTTCGGCAGTCGAGAGTGCAATGCAGTTTTTCTTTTTACTATGCCACGCAACAAGGCAATGGCCAAGATAAAAACATGCACCACTCGTACTCTTCCGATCATCCACTGATCCTGCCCAATCGGCATCTGAGTATCCTACAATATCTAGACTTGTTCCCATAGGATACCAAATTCCGAAATTTATTGTCCCTTTGATGTACCGGATGATCCGCTTTCAGGTGAACCTCCTTTGGTGCTGATTAATATCTCGCGCAGATCCCAACACTAAAGGATATGTCCGGGCGACTAGCCGTAAGATAAAGTAGACTTCCAATCATGCAGCGATAAAGTTTCTCGTCTACATTCTCACTAAGAGATTCACTTCCTAATCCCTTATTGCTAGTTCCCATTGGAGTCGGAAAATCTTTAGAATTTTCTAAACCAAACTTTTTGACCAACTCCATTGCATACTTGGATTGACACAGATGGATGCCATCGTCACTTTGTTTCACTTGCAATCCAAGAAAATATGTCAATTCGCCCATCATGGACATCTCAAATTCACTTTCCATGGTTTTAGCGAATCTAGAAGCATCATTATCTCTTGTTGCACCAAATACGATGTCATCGACATAGATTTGTGCTACAATGAAGTTATCTTGATAATGCTTCACAAAGAGAGTCCTATCTGCTCCCCCTCGAGTATAGCCCTTCTCCAAAAAGTGCTTCGTCAACCTTTCGTACCACGCTCGCGGTGCTTGTTTTAGACCGTAAAGAGCTTTTTTCAAACGAAAAATATAGTTAGGTAGTTTAAGGTCTACAAAACCTTTCGGTTGAGCCACATAAACTTCCTCATTTAAAAACCCATTTAAAAACACGCTCTTAACGTCCATTTGAAAAAGTTTTATTTTAAAATGACAAGCAATTGCAAATAGGATATGAATGGACTCGAGTCTAACTACAGGGGCGAAAGTTTCATCAAAGTCTATACCTTCTATTTGAGAGTAGCCTTGAGCAACTAAACATGCTTTGTTCCTGATGATGGTACCATCCTCATTTTTCTTGTTCTTGAAAATCCATTTAGTACCAATCACATTGTGTTGCTTCGGAGGCTTTGTTAGTTCCCAGACTTTGTTTCGTTCAAACTGATGGAGCTCTTCCTGCATTGCTTCAATCCAGTAGTCATCCTGAAGAGCTTCATCGACGTTCTTTGGTTCGATTAAGGAAACGTAACAAGCGAATCCACAAATCAACTGTCTCCGAGTTCTGACTCCTTCTTGTGGGTCTCCAATTATGTTTGATTCAGGATGATCCTTGAAGATTCATAACGTTTGAGGTAACGGAGTAGTCGGAGGTACATGAGATGATTCCTTTTTGAACCGTGTTGGCAATGATCGTGAAGTTATTCTCCTTGGTGAAAGCGTCTTGTTAGATTGATTGCTGCTCCTTGATGATGTCGTCTTGCGAGATGAACTACCAAGGCTCTTTTCCTTCGAATAATTTGCATTTGATTTTTGAGGAATCACCTTTTTGGTAGTCGTTGCAAGAAGTGCTTGAGTTGAGCATTTGGCTCCCATCTTGCAATTTCTCCTTATGTGCCCTGAAAAACCACAACGAAAACATACCTTAGTGCTTGTGTGAAGACCCGAAATTCCCACTATTAGACTACTGTTGCATCTGCAGCTCCTGGAGGCCTATGTGGCGTGTCGGTGGTATTTGTGCACCAATTGGACATTGTGATGGACCCGGTGTGTTAAATGGATAACGAGAGTAGTCTGATGATCCTGTCGGATGTTTAGAAGTGGTTTCGCGCGCAAGGGATATTAATATTGGACTCAGCACGAAGTTTGGACCCAAGATCACCTCTCCGGATGCCTTCGGGAATTTTTAGAGTTGGAATTTGGCAAAGCGGACTTTAGAATCGGACCCGGCATGAAAATCGGATCAAGTGGGCTTTCCGGGGGTTTTCGGCAAAATTTCGGATGAGAATTTGGAGAATCGGACTTCGTATTTGGATTCAGCGCGCGAAAACGTTGGAAATCGACTATTTACATGTATTTTTCTGAGTCCGGACGCGCGAAAACGGGCAACCTGAAGTTTACAGTATTTTTCGGGTGCATGGTGGACCAGTGGACCGGAGAGGGTGCCACGTGGCGGCTTCCCATTGGACCCGTACGCCACGTGGCAGGCGCTGGAGGCGCGGCGCAGCAGGCCCGGCCCACGCAATAGGCGCGGGCAGGCCGGGCAGGCGCGGGCAGCAGCGCGGGTAAGCGGGTCCAATGGGAAGCCGCCACGTGGAGAATCGAACTTCGTATTTGGATTCAGCGCGCGAAAACGTTGGAAATCGACTATTTACATGTATTTTTCTGAGTCCGGACGCGCGAAAACGGGCAACCTGAAGTTTACAGTGTTTTTCGGGTGCATGGTGGACCGGTGGACCGGAGAGGGTGCCACGTGGCGGCTTCCCATTGGACCCGTACGCCACGTGGCAGGCGCTGGAGGCGCGGCGCAGCAGGCCCGACCCACGCAGCAGGCGCGGGCAGCAGCGCGGGCAGGCGCTGCTGCGGGTGGATAAGGGAGGCCACGTGTCGCCTCCCGATTGGCCGCGCGGATTGGCCTGTCGGGAAGCGACACGTGGCGGCGATCTGGCGGGGGTTCGGCTGCGCGGGAGTGCGCGGATGGGCGACGCGTGGCGGCCCGGCGGCACAGTGCCGGGCCGGCCCGTTACTGTAGCAACATGTGGGTTTTTTCAGCAGCTTCATCCTCTTGATATTTAAATGGAGTTTCATCCTCCATTTTAGATCGTTTGGAGGGTCTTTCTCAATGGGGATTTTTACCAGAGCTTCATCAACAAGTCTTCTACAACATTAGATTTTTTGGAGATTTTTGGAGGCCATTTGGATCATCTTCTTCACCAAGGTTTGAGGACATCACCATTGCTACTTCACAGCCCTCTCCATCGCATTTTAGTTCGAAAATTCCCCAGGACTCATCTCTTGGAATTTTGAGCTCATTTTTGGTTCTACGTTTTCCCGAGAGGTAAAGCTACAATATTTGTATTCAACTCTCCCCTCAGATCTCATGTTTTTACAGAGTTTTAGGGCAATCTTTGGGACCCTTCATTTCAGTCTGGAATCCTGAACAGTCCTCAGTGTTTTGGCCTTTCTGGGCAGTAGGATGGGAATTTTTGGATGATTTTTGCGGGGCAATTTCCAGGACTCAAAGATCTACAATATTGTTAGGTACCATTTTCCACAGATCTGAGTTTGTATTAGGGTTTATGCATGATCTTTGGAGCACCTTGCTGCATTCGTGTACAGATGGAACTTGGTGGATAGCTCAAAGTGTTTTGGGTTTTCTCCTTCATCCGAGCATGAAAATTGGAGTTCTTTAGCTCAAATTGTATCTACTCTCGACAAGGAATCCAATGGTACCTCTCTTGCAGGATTTGGAGGTCAATTGGTTAGGTAACATTAATAATATTTCCAGGTGTTGTTATATGGATTACTGCAGTCCCTGTTTTAGTTTTGATTTGAGCAATGCACCTTAGAATGCAGATAACTTTGTGGATACAAGGTCTTTTTCAGAAATTCAAGTTGTTACTTCTTCTCAACTTCAAGGTGAGCAAATTATCTTTTATGATCTGTGGATGAGTCCCTTTGGAACAGCCCCTAATTAAGCTTGGAAATGCTAGCAAGTTTATGTAGCAGTTTTTGGACAGCATTGTGATTGTGCTTCATTTGAATGTTAAGGGGAATTGATGGTGGATTTTTGTGGACTTGAAGATGGTTGTATGAAAGAGGACATCTTTGTTTTACTGCTGGGAACTTCATCTTGAGGTATTTGGGGCTGCACCTACATTTTCTTAAACTTATTTTCAATTGCTGATATTCTGGAATTTGAGTGCGCAGTGTGCATTGTTTCAGTGATTGCGCCCAATCCGTGAGGCGGATTTGGATGATTTTTGCGGCATCGGTCTCCTGGGAGGATAAGGTTTACTCACGCCAAAATTCAGCCAGATCGGGCATCGGATCGCCAAGTTTCAGGTGGGTGGTTGTGCTTCGCCGAAAACAATGATTTACCCACTCGGGCTATTGGTTTCCCTCGTGGCATAGTTGATTGTTGTTCTCTTCTCCTTGGTGAAATATGCTTGGATATCCATGTTTAGATTAAGTTAATTGATCCTCATTGTATACATGAGTGAATGAATAGTTTGATTGATGTTGCATTATCTCATGAGAAGTTGATTATAAGTGATCATCCTTTAACCTATGTTATGCGAGGGTATTTGGGAAATTAATCTTTAGCCTACACTTTATGATGAATGGTTAACATAATTATGTGAGAATTATGGTGATAGTTATATGTGAATGGTTGGTTGAATTATGTGAGGACTTGATGGGATTATGTGACAAGTGCGTGGTTGCTTATGTGAGAAGGACTTGGTTAATTTATTTGAGAACGGTTTATGTGAGAGTAGTTGGTTTGGTGATCCTTAGTCCCCACTTGGTGATATGAATTATAGTTGTCGATCCTTATCCTCCAATGTGTGATGTTGGGCATAGATGTTGATTCCTAACATATCCATGTGAGAATAATTAGCTGATTGATCTTTGATCTAGCTTATGTGAAAATGGGTGTCGAGGTTGGTTATTGATCTAGTTGATGTGAGAATGACCTATGCTTTTGATTTTAATTCATTTATGATAAGATGGATATCATTGCGAGTTGAGGCCTATTCCTTATGAGACTAAGCTTTGTTCATGACTCCTAATTCCTCCAAATAAGATTGGATGTTGTTGGTTGATCCTATGTTCATCCTATGTGAGATCAATAAAGGTTGTGGGGCCTTAGATTATTCATTGGTGATACATGATTGAATGTCTATGATTATGTAATGTTAAATGATCCTAAGAATATTCATGTGTGAATGCGAGGTTTGACAAGTGTTGTATTACCTTATGTGGTGTTGATTATGAGTGACACTTGGGTTAGAATGTTGATTGCGCATCGTGGATAAAATTGCAGGCTTGGTTGAGATCAAAGCATATCATGTTAGAAAGAAAAGGCCAATTTATACCTGTGAGCATCGTGTATGTGGTATAGGCAGGCATAGGCTATGTTGCACTTAATGTTCTTATACAATTATCAATATTGGAATAGCATGCTCTAATAAATATAAGAACATCGACACCTGTTTTCTTTTTATCATCTTGGGACATCTGCATGCTTGTATGGTCATTTAGATAGGCCACATTTTTCTGCTACACTATCATGTTGGACTTGACTTAGGAGAAACCATGTTTCTTGCTTTTCTCCTTTCATACTAGACTCAGGGTATTTGTAGCTCGTGCGCGAGCAGGTGGTTTTGGGATAGTGTAGACAGATTCTTGGGATCTGGGACAGGCTAGCTTGAGGGCAGGGTATTGCGGCAACCGCGAATTTTGGGCGGTTGACCGGACAGTTGTTATTGCATCAGATTGGGGGAGAGGGATCGAGGGATCGGGCTTTCTTTAGTGGATGGGTTTTTCCACTTTGATCAGAGTCATGATCCAGTCCTGCTGATTTATACTTATGTTACTTGTTACTGAGATACTTTACTCGTGTGGGTCGCTCCCCTCGAGTGCCGCTCCGGAGTAGGCTTTAGACCGTGTTGGGTGCCGGTCAGACCGTGTTGGGTTCCGGTCATTTGGACAGTGGAGATACTGAGTTCGTGAGATTGATGACAGTGCAGGCAGTACCGGGTTTTATACCGGTTCATTCGATTGGGTTTATTTGGTCAGATACTATTTTCTGATGCATTCATACAGTCATTTCGTTTGATACTGCATTTAGAGGCAAACTAGTGGTAGCTTCCTCTTATCTGTATTTCTGTTTATAGCTTACCACCTCTCTTACTCCTTCTCTTGCCTCTGGTAGACTTAGTGGGTACGTCGGGGTTTGAGGCTTTACCCACAGGGGGAGGCTACTGGTTTTACTAGTGGTTCTCACCCCCATTGTTGTTTTTCCCTTTTCCTCCCTTTATTTTGCAGTTCTGCTTTGGGAGTTGCGGATCTTCGGTTGACGGTTCGAGGCGAGGGAGTCGCGAGATAGATCCCTACCAGTGTTGATTTCTACAGTGGGATAGATGTACCAACCCGGATTGTGGGTTTCACTGTACTCAGTTGTATTTTATTATTTCAGTTTATCTCCCTTTTTGGATTTATAGATGTTGTATAGGTGGCCTTTACTTGTATTACAGTTTCGGTGGACCGGATTATTGTATCATTATTTATGGGAGATAGATATTGTACTTGTATTTTTCAGTTGTACAGTGATTCAGGTTTTTATTACAGCAGTTTTGCTTCAGCTCTGATATCTGTTTCGTTGTTAGATGGTACTTTGCAGGTTGGACGCTTCGCCTATGCGGGGTTTCGCATAGGTGGTGTTGGTTTTTATAGGATCCACAAGGATCTGAATAGGTACTATCAAACAACTAGAGGGGGGGTGAATAGGTGTAATACTTAAAAACTCAATCTCAGTGCAAAATAAAAACCAATGCGGAAAATAAAAACAGCACACCGAGATTTACGTGGAAACTCCAATCCAGGAGAAAAACCACGGGACCAACACGCAATAACAATCCACTAAGAATAGAAGAATAACAAGGTGATTACCGACTCCACGGACTCAAACCCCTCCTTCAGCTTCTTCGGACCTTGCGCTGACTGGTTGGATATCCACGCAATAACAATCCCTAAGAAAAGAAGAATAACAAGGTGATTACCGTCTCCACGGATTTAACCCCTCCTTCAATTTCTTGGACCTCGCGCTCCACCGTTTTGCCCGTCCACTGCTCACGTTCGAATCCACGAACGCACGCTTCGAATCCACGAAACGCCTTTAGCACACCGAATCCACGATGCCACGTCGAATCCACGACGCAAACTCAGTCGATAAGAATATTGACTTTGATGGTGATCCTTTGCTTAGATTCTCATTGAGGAACCGTAGAAGAAATCTCTAAGCAAAGATTAGATCAATTCGACAAAAGATATGTTCTTGAAAGAACCATCGAATTGACCTAAAAGAGGCTATAAAGAAGATCGATAAAAACCTAGCCTCTAGGGTTGCTCTCAAGAGTTTTATGAAAAGATCGGCCGTAGCTCCCACGTTTTTGAGAAACCCTAAGCGTCTATTTATAGTTTAGAAACCTTTGGAAAGAGATAAGAATCAAAAACATACCTTATCTGGAAGTTTTCAGGACGGCGATCCAGATCGGATTTACTGCGATCCGGATCGTCGTAACGAGAATGACGATTCCAGAAATACCATGGTTCGGGATCCGGATCGCATTGCCCGATCCGGATCGTTCATACAAAACAGAAAACTTAACATTCGGGATCCGGATCGGAAATTGCATGGATCCGGATCGAAGTCTTGTATGAAGCAACAACCTTCGGGATCCAGATCGTTGGCTCTGATCCGGATCCTGAACATGTCCGAACACCAGTTTTTGATTATTATGACAATAAAAGTTCATCCAAGTGTTTCTACACTATAAGAAAGAATTCGGATCACCAAAATTATTTAGTTAACCATACCTGATCCTTTTGAATACTTTCTTCTTGAGATTGATGTAACTGATCCACAATTCTTCAATATCAATCTTCAAAACTCAAGACACTGAGTGTCAACTTGAGCTCTTGTTGAATCTTCTCTAAGTCTTTGATTGCTGATTGACAATTTGATCCCTTTAAGACCCCGACTCAACTCACTGACTTGACTCACGAAATATGCCAATACCAAAATGCCGTAACAATCTCCCCCTTTGGCAATTTCGTGACAAAACCCAAAAATACATAAAAGCGCTCAAGTCACTCATCTTAAACCAAAAAATCGAAACTCAATGTCATCACCAAAACATTGATTTTCTTTGCGTGAAAGATCCAATAAATACAAAACTACATTTGAACCAAACAGTCCTAGAACATACTCTATGACTTAGGACTTGGAGTCTTAAAGTGATGTAATTCCTGCAAAACAAAACTCCAAACAAAATCAAACGTTAGTCGTTAGAAATTACAATCCTACATTTGATCCGTCTTCCTTTTGGTTCTTTTGTTTTTCTGCTCTTTCAATTTTTTCTTTGTCTCCCCCTATCTTGAGCATCTCTGTTCTCCCCCTTTGTGATACGATCATCATTTTCCGTTCTCCCCCCTTTTTCCATTTTCGTTTCGTTTATCCTCTCTTGATGATCTTATCTCCGTCATTTCTCTTCTCCCCCTTTTTGTCACAAATTGTCAAACAGTGAACATACTAGACAAAAGGAAATTACAAACAAAATTAGTTCATGGAGAAAGAGAGATAAAAGCTCAGTTCTGGTATATAACAAAAATGCAGATTTCGTACCGGTACCAGAAAGCAAAAATCAAATAATTTCTTGAAACAAATCCAGATTTTGAAATAATTGAATTACCGATTTGTATTCCATCAAGAAAACAATTTAAGTGCTTTAACCAATGAATTAACAAGATGTCATTCAATCCAATTAATTTCACAAGATTAAAAAGATTTACTCCTAAAACATTATAAACAGTTTTTCATGTTATATTCATCAAACACAAGTCATCAAAAATAATCTTGAGATCCAAAGTCTATCAAGATGTAACGGATGTACAAAGATGACTTACAGAGATTTCCAAATGACATCAATTTGATTTCTTACCCTTTCAAATTTGAGATAAGCACTAAAATACCTAAGGGTGGCTCTTTGAGCATCTTTCAACTATCCCACCTTATACCAACCAGGAGATTGTTCAAAATATAAGAGTTTTGCATATAAATCTCCAAATGCTTCAACTAAAGATTTTCTCATAAAATACTATCAAGCATTCATAACATGTGGTAGCTTCACACACAAACCGGACGACCGGGGTGGCAGCTCTTTCCAACATGTGGTGGTAGTTTTCACACTCCTTTCGGATGTAACTCTTTCCACATCTTTTGCAAATTATTTCAATACCCTTGTAAGAATGCAATCTCTTACGTGAAAGAATTATATCCCAAATTTTAGTCTATCGGTTGTCTCACGTTTATCACAATGAATTCACACAACCGAGATAGATTAAGCATCTAAAGATCACACATGATTTCTAAAATTTGATGCTTATAATATCAAAAACTCCTATAATGAAGTATCTTCAAGATTATGATTATGGAGTAAAGTTGATAAACCATATAAAATTAAATTGGAGTGATTGAAAGTGAAAACCCTTTTCATTCAATGCACTTGTTCATTAAAAACCCTTTTGTTCAAAAACAAAGTATAAAAACGAAGAGCATTGAAAAACATGTAATGCAAAGATTAAGAAAGATATGAAGGGAAAGCCAATCAAAGCATTACATACAGTCATAAGCTATTTAGAACTTAAGACAAGGAAAGATATCACCTTTCCGAATCCAAAATCGCTGGATTTTGGGTTGTCTTGATTCGTTGTGGCCGGGGGTTGTCCGCTTTGACTGTTGGTCCACCTTAGGTCTTTGCCTCGCAATGATCCACTTGTATGATTGATGTTGTGGCTCGGACCTTTGGTGGGTGTTGTGAACTCCTTTGACTTGATGTGTCTTTTGATTCCGTTGAGTTCGCTCCGTAGGTGAAGTTGCCGAAGAATTCTTCTTTCTCTTTTTCGGGCAATCCTTCACCAAATGTCCTTCAAGTCCACATAGGTGACAAGTTCTTCCTTTCAATTTAGTTGTGGAACTTGAAGCCTTCACAGTTTGGTTCTTTTTAAATCCCAAACCAACCTTGCTTGTTTGACCTAATCTGGACATACATTCAAGTTTCTTGGAACCGGTTGAAATCCTTTGTATGTCGGATTTAAGTTGATGAACTTGCTTGGTCAATGCTTGATTGGTGACATGTATTTCCTCAAACTGCTTTTCAAGAAAATCAATCTTGTTAATATGGGAATTAACGACCGTTTCCGATTGATTTATCTTTTCTTGGAGGATTTTATTATTATCCAATAAAAGCTCTCGTTCCTCCTCGAGATCATGAAGTTTGATCTTTAAAGCATGATTCTCGTCTTGATCTTCAAGTCGTTGCTTTCTCAACTTCTTGATATGTTTGGCCATCTTCTTAGATTCCGCAAGAAGTTGTTGATATGCCTCAACGAGTTCTTCCTCGTCCGACTCCCCCTCACTTGATGACTCTCCGCCGGTTGTTGATGTTTCATACAAAATCAAAGGAGTAGAGTTAGTGACTAATGATGATAAACAATTATTAGAAGAGGAAAAATGAGAGGCATGAGAAGCAACAATTTTTTTCTCTTTACTTGAGGTCGATTCATTAGAAGTAGAATCGTCCCAAGTTTTCGCTTGCAAAGCCTTCTTTTTATATGATTTCTTAGAAGGACAATCCATTGAAAAATGGCCGTAGCCTTTGCATCGATAGCATTGGATTTTCCCTTCGAAATCATCTTTTTCTTTTTCTTTAGAAGGTTTTGCAAAGCTTTTGAGTTTAGAGGATTTAGAACCCGATGATCCTTTAGAAGATTTCGTGGATGAAGATCCATCGGTTCGATTCTTCCAAAACTTCCGACGAAATTTCTTTGCGATCCGCGCCAATTGTTCTTCAAAATCGGCAAAAGAGATTTCATCGTCGGAACTTGATTCGCTATCTTCTTCCTTTGTTGATTTGAATACAATACCTGTAAGCTTAGAAGAAGACTTGGAAGAAACTTGATTAGTAGGAAAAGTCATTTCATAAGTTTGCAAAGCACCTACTAATTCCTCTATACTCATCTCATCCGGATGACTAACGGTTTCAATGGCGGTAACCTTTGCCCTAAACCGTTCCGGAAGAGTCCGAAGTATCTTTCTTACAATTTTCGACTCCGGGATCTTTTCTCCTAAATTAGCACATGTATTTATTACATCTTGAAGTCTAGTGTAATAATCTGTAAACAATTCATGCTCTTCCATATGAATAGAGTCAAATTGACTTGTAAGCATCTGGAGCTTTTGAATTTTTACAAGATTAGTACCCTCATGTGTAATTTTGAGAATATCCCAAATTTCCTTCGCGGTTTCACACGCGGAAATTCGTGTGAACTCAGTCGAGGAAAGAGAATTAAATAAAGCGTTCATACCTTTTCCATTGTAAGAAGATCTTTCAAATTCCTCTTTGGACCATCTAGAGCGAGGTTTTGGGGTAGTAGAATTTCCTACTTCCTCAACAGGATGCACCCAACCGTATTCCACGGATTGCCATACCCGCTCATCAATTGCGATGAGTAAAGCTCTCATCCGCACTTTCCAATAAGCATAATTAGTCCCATCAAAAAGAGGAGGTCTATAAATATTACCACTTTCACCCATCATGATAGATAAACCTAAAACCCGCTCTGATACCAATTGTTGGTTTTTATAGGATCCACAAGGATCTGAATAGGTACTATCAAACAACTAGAGGGGGGGTGAATAGGTGTAATACTTAAAAACTCAATCTCAGTGCAAAATAAAAATCAATGCGGAAAATAAAAACAGCACACCGAGATTTACGTGGAAACTCCAATCCAGGAGAAAAACCACGGGACCAACACGCAATAACAATCCACTAAGAATAGAAGAATAACAAGGTGATTACCGACTCCACGGACTCAAACCCCTCCTTCAGCTTCTTCGGACCTTGCGCTGACCGGTTGGATATCCACGCAATAACAATCCCTAAGAAAAGAAGAATAACAAGGTGATTACCGTCTCCACGGATTTAACCCCTCCTTCAATTTCTTGGACCTCGCGCTCCACCGTTTTGCCCGTCCACTGCTCACGTTCGAATCCACGAACGCACGCTTCGAATCCACGAAACGCCTTTAGCACACCGAATCCACGATGCCACGTCGAATCCACGACGCAAACTCAGTCGATAAGAATATTGACTTCGATGGTGATCCTTTGCTTAGATTCTCATTGAGGAACCGTAGAAGAAATCTCTAAGCAAAGATTAGATCAATTCGACAAAAGATATGTTCTTGAAAGAACCATCGAATTGACCTAAAAGAGGCTATAAAGAAGATCGATAAAAACCTAGCCTCTAGGGTTGCTCTCAAGAGTTTTATGAAAAGATCGGCCGTAGCTCCCACGTTTTTGAGAAACCCTAAGCGTCTATTTATAGTTTAGAAACCTTTGGAAAGAGATAAGAATCAAAAACATACCTTATCTGGAAGTTTTCAGGACGGCGATCCGGATCAGATTTACTGCGATCCGGATCGTCGTAACGAGAATGACGATTCCAGAAATACCATGGTTCGGGATCCGGATCGCATTGCCCGATCCGGATCGTTCATACAAAACAGAAAACTTAACATTCGGGATCCGGATCGGAAATTGCATGGATCCGGATCGAAGTCTTGTATGAAGCAACAACCTTCGGGATCCGGATCGTTGGCTCTGATCCGGATCCTGAACATGTCCGAACACCAGTTTTTGATTATTATGACAATAAAAGTTCATCCAAGTGTTTCTACACTATAAGAAAGAATTCGGATCACCAAAATTATTTAGTTAACCATACCTGATCCTTTTGAATACTTTCTTCTTGAGATTGATGTAACTGATCCACAATTCTTCAATATCAATCTTCAAGACTCAAGACACTGAGTGTCAACTTGAGCTCTTGTTGAATCTTCTCTAAGTCTTTGATTGCTGATTGACAATTTGATCCCTTTAAGACCCCGACTCAACTCACTGACTTGACTCACGAAATATGCCAATACCAAAATGCCGTAACAGGTGGCAGATCTGTTGGCGAGCCCGGGTCGCAGTTTCTACCCCGGGGCGTGACAGCTTGACGATCCCGAAGAGGATGAAGTAGGCTTGTTGTCGTTGTTTGTCGTGAATTCCGGTGTCGGAGGAGGAGATACCGACTGAGGCACAAAAACTGTCCCAACCGAACTAAAATTGTCGTCAATTCGATTGTATCCAAGGCCGAATTTATTTGTTTGACCAAGACCAAGAATCTTATCCAACTTACTCCTTCCAGAAGAAAATTGCTTTAAATCATCCTTGAGTTGGAAAATGGTCTCTGTCATTTCCATTTTTTCCTGTCGAGCCTCGCCGTAGAGCTTCAAGAAGTAGTTCGCTTTGTTCACCATATCTACATAATTCTTCTCGAAATGCTCATTGGACTCTTGAAGGGAAACATTTACTTTAATCAGATTATCCCTTTCCACTTCAAGAGCGTTTGAGAGGGAAGTTGCCCTTTTTGCTTCTTCTTCGAGATCCTGCAATCTCCCTCTCAAACTCTTGTTTTGCTTTGCCAGTTTCTTTGAATCCCTCAGAAGTTTACGGTAGGCAAGAGCAAAGTCTTCACCTTCCGAATTATCCGATTCATCGTCCGTTGCAATCTTTTCAACAGTGGGGTTGGACAGTGAGTCGGATGTACTTGCCATTAAGCACATGAAGGGTGAAGATGTGGACGCATGGAATGTCGTTGCGTTGTTCTCTTCATCACTTGAAGATGACTCATTTGTCGTTGAGGTGTCATCCCAAGTGACGGCCTGCATCGCCTTCTTCTTGGATGGATTCTTATTTGGACACTCCGTTGAGATATGGCCGTATCCTCGGCACTTGAAGCACTGGACTTGTCCTTCTGAGCTTTTCTTATCCTTTGAAAAACTCTCTTGCTTTCTTGACTTTTGGCTTGAAAAACTTTTGCCTTTCTTCGACTTTCCAAAGGATGGAGTTTTGCTTGAATTACCCCTTCGAAAATTTCGGCGAAACTTCCTTGTCAAGAGAGCGAGCTGCTTCTCAAAGTCCTCCATAGATAGGTTCTCGTCATCGTCTGAGGAGGATGAATCCGCGTCTTCTTCTTTTGTTGTTTTCAACGCATAACCTGAAGACTTAGAAGAGGATGCTTTTCGAGAAGAATAGTTAGTAGGAAATGTCATTTCATAAGTTTGTAATGAACCAACTAATTCTTCTACACGGATTTCGTCCGGGTGTTTAATAGTTTCAATGGCCGTAACCTTGGATCGAAATCTTTCAGGAAGAGTCCTTAAAATTTTTCTTACAATTTTAAATTCTGGAATTTTCTCTCCCAAGTTAGCACATGTGTTTACGATGTCTTGCAATCGTGTATAATAATCTGTGAATGATTCATTTTCTGCCATGAAAATAGAGTCAAACTTGCTTGTAAGCATTTGCAGTTTTTGAATCTTCACTAGGTTAGTTCCCTTATGTGTAACTTGAAGAACATCCCAGATTTCTTTCGCAGTCTCACATGCTGAGACGCGAGAGAACTCAGTTTGTGACAAGGCATTAAATAAAGCGTTAATTCCTTTGCCATTGTAAGAAGATAAATCAATCCCTTCCTTGGTCCATTTCGACCTAGTTTTGATGGTGCGAACATCAGCAATAATTTCAGTTGGATTAGACCATCCTAATTCAATTGATTGCCACACCCGTTCGTCGATGAAAATTAAAAAGGCTTTCATCCGTAATTTCAAGTAGGCATAATTTGTTCCATCGAATAACGGAGGTCTGTTGATGTTTCCACCTTCAACCATTGTTTACAACCCTATTCCCGCTCCGATACCACTTGTTGGGTTATGTATAATTGGATCTAAATAGGGGAAAAAACACCTAGAGGGGGGTGAATAGGTGTAAACCATAAACACTCAAAAAATCATTGCGCAATTAAACCCAATGCGGAAATGAAAATAACACGCAAGATTTTTACGTGGAAAAACTCCAAACCGGAGTAAAAAAACCACGGGACCGATCACACGGCGAAATCCACTAGAATTAAAACACGTACAAGGTGATTTACCGTACACACTTATGACTCAACCTTTTCCATACGCTCCTAGTTGATCTTCTCCGCTCGCTCCTGTCACGCCCCCGGGGGTTTTTGAGTCTATCAAAGCGGAAAATTGCGTGTATTATTTTTTTTTCTTAACAAAGTAACTTAAACTTCATCCCCGGTGCGTGCCAGACCGCCACATACACAAATTCTCTCTGCCCACGGACAGGGTCTCCTTTGTATATGCACGGCGTCTCATTTACAACATGCGTTTCGTTTACAACATCATACATCAACCATCAACCATACAATAGACATACCTCGTCAAACAGAGTACAGTAATTTAACTAATATTTTAAAAGACCGGTGTCCACTCGACACCTTGTTATTCTTTTTTTCAAGCGAGTTATTAAAGCGGCATCAACGTTTAGAAAGGATAAAACCAGCGGTTGCAAAACCCGTGCCCACACGGCACTTCGTTTTGAGAAAACATTTTCGAAATCATTTGGTTTATCATGAAAACGTGCCGCGTATGAAAACATCACTAAAAGTATCAAAAGTATAAAAGTACACCTCATCCACAGCGCTAACTAATACATGTCCACGACTAATATGATCCACAAGCAAATTAACTATTTAAAGTATAAGGAAAACGAGATAAAAACCAAGTATCCTGACTACGGTCCTCGCGACGCTGTCTCACCGCCATCCCGGCTAACGCACCTAGTGATACCTGTCACGGAGTGGGTAAAGTCAGTGACAAACAAAGTAGATGTCTAAATATCAATAAGGAATAAGGAGCAAACCGATTACACCGAAACCTTTCGCTAAAACCCTGTACATAATTAAGCTGGGCACCAACCCCAGATTTATCAATTAAGTTGGGCACCAACCCCAGAGTACCTGTCGGAGAGACTAAAGTCTCCCCTCGTGCGCAAACACCTTTTTAATGCTTTTAACCTCTTCACGGTGCTGGTGTGCTATTTTCAGCAGGCGCGAAGTGGTCCTCACGGCTCCCACCCCTTTGTGAGGCACACGGGTCAAAAAGACCACTTCTCCAGAAAAGTACACCCATGCGGAGGCCAATCCGCCTGTGTACGTGCAGCATCCGAAAATGGATTTGCCGAGATCGGCGTGTAGTGAGCACCGCGACCGCAGCCGCTTCAATTGTTAGATAAAATACAATTATGCGAAAGGTTAAACTGTCCATCTACTTTGTTAGACAAATTAAGAGCATTTTAATGATGATAGATGCACTTACTGCACTTGTTGCACTTATAGCAACCGTACCTACTTAGTTGAAGAGAAATCGGAACACCTGAATCCTTCGCGCACCCCCGCTGCGCACCTGGACCTAAAGAAAGTCCGCAAGGATAACTATACCCAAAAACGTGTACTAACATCCCAAAACAAAAGACCCAATTTACTCTTTTCGACGGAAAAGTCCAACACCGTCCGGGTTGACGAAAACCGGAATCCCGCGCCGCCGTCGCCGTCCGCCGGAGCCCCGCGCGGTTCGGAACCGCGCGGCGTGTCTCCGCGGGCGGCGCCCACGCGGCGCGGCGCCTCGCGCGGGTGCTGCCCGTGCGGCGGCCGCGCGGCGCCCGCGCGGGTGCGGCGCCGCGCGGCGCCCGCGTGGGTTCCGCGCGCGGCGCCTGCGCGGTTGCGGGTCCGCGCGGGTGCCGCCCGCGCGGCAGCCGTGCGGCGCCCGCGCGGTTGCGGGTCCGCGCGGGTGCCGCCCGCGCGGTGGCCGCGCGGCGCCCGCGCGGGTACGACCCGCGCGGAGCCCGCGCGGTGCCCGCGTGGTCCCATCGCCGCTTGCGGCGGCGATCGGCCATCCGCGATTCTCCTCCGCGCGATGCCCTAGCGGCACCGCGCGCCTCCGCCGTCCGTTCCGTGCCCTAGCATGACGACGATGACGGCGACGATGACGGATACGACGGAGAAACCCAAGAACTCAAACAAAAAGGACGACGGAAAAATCCCAAATAATTTATAACAATTATTTTACTAACCGAAGATCGACAGGAAGGTTGTCCGGTCGCGTTCTTGCCTTCGGTTCGTTGTCCGGGAAGATCGGGCTCCTTCTCTTTCTCCTTTTCTTTTCTTCCGGCTAGGGTTCCGTCTTTTCCTTTTTCTCTTTCTTTCTCTCCTCACCGGTTAGGGTTTTATTTTTCTTTTCTTTTCTTTCCGATAATCGGGATCCCTTATATAGCTCGTAATATATCTTTAATTAATTTCCTCTTTAATTCGTACGTAAGAAAATTCTATTTTCCGTCATCGGATAATTAATTAATTAATTAATTATCCCCTACGAGATAACCCACCTTATCTCCAACGGGTGCAAGATATTTTGCACGGATTCCGATGCATGACTAATCACGACATCACTAAGAATTTCGTTCCGGGAGATCCCGACATCAGATTTCAGATCCGATCGCACCGTCGGCCATCATTTTCCGCGCTCTATCGCAGAACAATACCAGCACCACACACTGGTCAACTCTTAAGAATTGAATAATTTTATTTCACTTAAAGGCTTAAATAATTACATGTGAGTCGGAAATACCCCTAAGGGCCGGATCACTACACCACTCACACTTTATAAAAAGTTTCGTCCTGAAACTTAAGTACAAACCCTACTAATCAATTCGGGAAAACATTCTCTCATCTTCGATTCCAGTTCCCAAGTCGCCTCGCGCTCTTCGTGGTTGCTCCACTGGACCTTTACATAGGGGATTGTTCGTTTGCCCAACTTCTTGTCCTCTCTCCCCAAAATCCGCACCGGCGTCTCCTCGACGCTTAAATCCTCTCGCAACTCGATGGTGGAGGCATCCAAGGCATGAGAGGGATCAGCTAGGTACTTCCGGAGCATTGAGACATGGAACACGTTATGGACTCGTTCGAGGTTCGGCGGCAGGGCTAATCGGTACGCCACCAGTCCTACGCGTTCTAGGATCTCGAACGGTCCTACGTACCTCGGGCTTAACTTTCCCTTTATGCCGAAGCGTCGGTTCCCCTTGGAGGGCGAAACTCGGAGTAACGCATGCTCACCCACCATGAACTCTAAGTCTCGGCGTCTGTTGTCCGCGTAGCTTTTCTGTCTGCTCTGGGCGGTCAGTAGCCTTTGTCTAATCAATCGCACCTTTGCTTCGGTCTCCTCCACCAAATCTGGGCCCAGAAACTTACGCTCACCCAAGTCGTCCCAGCATATTGGAGACCGACAGCGGCGCCCGTACAGGGCCTCGTATGGTGCCATCTGAATGCTGGCCCGGTAACTGTTATTGTAGGCAAATTCCACTAGGGGCAAACACTATGCCCACCCTTCGCCCAAGTCCAAAACGTATGCTCGAAGCATGTCCTCCACAATTTGTATCACCCGCTTTGATTGTCCATCGGTCTGCGGGTGAAAAGCCGTACTGAAGTGCAACTTGGTTCCCATTGCTCGCTGCAGGCTCTGCCAAAAGTTTGACACAAATCGCGTGTCCCTGTCCGACGTGATGGATGTCGGCACCCCATGCAACCTTACTATGTCGTTGATGTAGGTTTGTGCCAGTCGTTCCTGCGTCCACGTCGTGTGTATGGGCAGAAAGTGGGCCGATTTCGTCAGATGGTCCACAATCACCCATATTGCATTGTGTCCCTGTGACGATCTCGGGAACCCGGTCACAAAATCCATGGTAATCATGTCCCACTTCCACTCGGGCACCGGTAAGGGTTGCAATTTTCCTGCCGGACGCTGGTGCTCGGCCTTCACCCGTTCGCACACCAGGTAGTGTGCCACAAACCGAGTCACGTCTCCCTTCATTTTGGGCCACCAGAAGGTCTGTTTGACGTCCTTGTACATCTTCGTTCCCCCGGGGTGCGCTGCATATGGAGCAGTATGCGCCTCCCGCAGGATTTCCTCTTTGAGTTCCGGTAGATCCGGCATGCAGATTCGTCCCCGAAATCGTATCGTGCCGTCGGAGTTTACTGTGAAATCACCTCTTGGTCGGCAGTTACTCTACTTCGCACCAGCTGGAGTTGGTCATCAGTCGTCTGCCCCTTGAGAATTCTGTCAAGCAAGGTAGGTCTGACCACCAGTGTCAGAAGTTGTGCGACTGTACTCGCCGGTACTACTTCTAGTCTTAATCGCGAAAATTTCGCAATCAGACTATCTTGCTGGGTGATGGCACTTAACCCTACCTCCTCGGCCTGCCCCTTGCGGCTCAGGGCGTCGGCCACCACGTTTGCCTTTCCCGGGTGGTAGTGGATCGTTAAATCGTAATCCTTCAGTAGCTCGAGCCACCGTCTTTGTCGCAAATTTAACTCCTTTTGGGTGAAAAGGTACTTAAGACTTTTATGATCTGAGTACACATTGGAGTGTGCCCCATACAGGTAGTGTCTCCAAAGCTTGAGGACGAACACAACCGCTGCGAGTTCCAAATCGTGCACGGGGTAGTTCCGCTCGTATTCCTTGAGCTGCCTTGACGCATAGGCTATAACCTTTCCCCGTTGCATGAGTACTCCACCCAGTCCTTTTCGCGACGCATCGCAATACACTTCATAATCCTCCCCTGGTTCTGGCAGGGCGAGAATCGGGGCTCGCGTCAATCTATCCTTGAGCTCCTCGAAGCTCCTCTGACATTTGTCCGTCCAGATGAACTTTTCCCCCTTTCTAGTCAAATAGTTTAAGGGGGTGGCTATCTTGGAGAAACCCTCCACGAAGCGCCGGTAGTACCCGGCTAATCCCAGGAAGCTTCGAATCTCCGTCGCCGTCGTCGGTTGGGGCCAGTCCGTCACCGAATCTATCTTCTTCGGATCGACTGCGACTCCAGCCGCCGAGATTACGTGCCCCAAGAAGCCGACCTCACGGAGCCAAAACTCACACTTTTTGAGTTTGGCATAGAGTTTCTGTTCCCGTAGGGTCTGGAGGACTGTGCGCAGATGTTCTTCGTGTTCCTCATCTGTACGGTAGTGGATGAGGATATCGTCGATGAAGACCACCACGAATAAGTCCAGGAAGGGTTTGAATACCCTGTTCATCATGTCCATGAACACCGCCGGGGCATTTGTGAGCCCGAACGGCATTACTGTAAATTCGTAATGGCCGTAGCGAGTCCGGAAAGCCGTTTTGGGGATGTCCTCCCCCTTGACCTGGACCTGATGATAGCCCGACTGCAGGTCAAACTTTGAAAACACCGTCGCCCCCTGTAGTTGGTCGAAGAGGTCGTCGATCCTTGGCAAGGGGTACTTGTTCTTAACGGTGACCTTATTTATCTCCCGGTAGTCGATGCACAACCGGAGACTTCCGTCCTTCTTCCTCACAAACAGGACGGGCGCGCCCCAGGGTGACGCGCTAGGTCTGATGAAACCCTTATCCAAAAGGTCCTCCAACTGTGCCTTGAGTTCCTTCAACTCTGCGAAGGCCATCCTGTACGGTGCCTTGGTGATGGGTTTGGTGCCGGGAAGTAGTTCAATAGGGAAGTCGACCTCTCGTTCCGGTGGCATTCCGGGGAGCTCTACCGGAAATACATCCGGAAATTCCTTTACCACTGGAATTTCGGAAGGCGAGGGAACGGGTCGGGTGGCTAAATCTACCGAGGCTAGATAGGCCAAGCACCCGCCCTCCATCAACTTCCTAGCCCGCGACGCGGAGATGATAGCCAAAAAGGAAGTGCTTTTACATGCCAAGTACACGTTTTCTGGGAATCCCGTCTTCTGTAGTTGCACCTGGCGCTTCTCGCAGTCGATGACCGCCTGATACTCGGTAAGTTAGTCCATGCCCAAAACCACGTCGTATTCTTTTAGCGGTATGACCACCAGATCCCAGGGGCACGACAACCTTCCCAGTCTTATTGAACACGAGGGTACTAGGCCAGTCACCGCGATTGGACCCCCAGGAGTCTGGACGGTCAGTAAGACACCAAGGGGACTACTTTCTAGCAGATGTGTTTGTGCGAAAGTGCGGGAAATAAAGGAGCGAGTCGCCCCGATGTCAAATAGGGTTCGAGCTCGAAAATTAGAAACGGAGGTAATACCTGCGACCGCCTCCTCTGGCAGTGTCGCTCCATGCTGGCCCATGGAGTAGAGCCTCCCTCCTGGTTGTGGTCGCGATTCTCCTTCTGCTCTTGGCGCCGGAGGGTGTGGGGGCATTCCCGTTGATGCTCTACCCCGTCCTGGTGGCTGCGCCGTTGGGGTGGAAGCTGCGGAAGATGCCGCTCCAGTGTTCAGGGGACAGTTGAATCGGAAATGCCCCAGTTTGCCGCAGCGGTAACAGTGATCCTGTCTCTTAGGGCATTCCGTCACTGGATGCGATGCTCCGCAAATAACACATGGCTTGTTCGCTAGTCGCGGCTTTCCGGTAGGCGCACTCTTGCTTCCTTGTTGCGTCTTGGGGTACTTTGGGGGTCGGCTCCCACCAGACGGGCCCCCTCCCGGGTAAGTCTGTGTCCGCTTCCTCTCCCGGTTATTTTCTGATCCCTCACGTCGAGCTCGGGTGATAGCGAATCCCCGCTCCACAATGGTGGCCCTGTCCACCACCTCCCTGAACGTGCGCAGGTCCGCTGCCTGAACCATCTCGAAGATGTCGCTCCGTAACCCATCCACAAAAAGACAGGCCTTGTGGGGTTCATCCCGTATAACAAACAGGAAGCAGTTAACCAATCTTACAAACTCCCTTTGATATTCCATGACCGAGCGGTTCCCTTGTCTAATGTTCTTCAGGTCGTCTTCCAATTGCCGCTTGACGCTATCGGAGAAGAAAGCGCCAAAAAGTTCCTCTCTAAAGGCCGACCATGTCGGTAGCGGGTCGTTTGTAGACGGATCCGGGCGTACCGTCTTCCACCAGATGCGTGCATTCCCTTCGAGAAAGTGGACGGCTAGTGGAACCCGCTCGTGCTCCTCCATCAGTAGGTCCTCGAAGAGTTTTTCCATGGTATCCACCCATTTCTCGACGACCCATGGATCGGTCGTCTCTCCCTCGAAAGTGGGAGGGTCATGCTTCTTGAACTTAGTCAAATTCGTCCTGACCCTTTCTCGCGTCGCTCGTTGCTCCGTGATCCCTCCTGCAGCGGCGGACCCCCCAAGAGTAGGGGTCGTTCCTGCCTCCCCCGTTGTCGCTCCCAACACGGGCCCCAAGGTCGTCGGAGTAGGTACATCCCTTGGGGCTGGGGGCTGTTCCGTCGTCGTACCACCCGTCCCTTGCGGTTCCGTAGTGGGTGCGGTGGTTTCGGGCGGCGGGGTCGGATCGCGCTCGGCTGGCGCGGTTGCCTGTCGCTGCGTCAGTTGACGAACCTGCTCCGTCAGCGTCGCTACCTGCCCGGCCATTTCCCGCAGTCGTCGCCGGAGGAGCTAGTTCTCTGCGGTGGCCGGGGTCACTCTGTCCGCGTCCGCAATCTCGGTGGACGATCTAGTCCGGGCCATCGTCCGCTATAAACAGAGAAACCATGTTAACCCTAAGGTTATAACCCTAGTACCCTGTCTTACGATTACACCTATATTACGTTCCCTTTTCCCCGTACTCTCACGTACTACGCACCTATACCTTGGTTATCTCATGTCCAATTTGCTTGTGGCACCCTACACTGTGGATGTGGATCACGTCTACTATGGTAATGGTTGTTTTCTCTGATACCATTTAATCTGTTACGCCCCCAGGGGTTTTTGAGTCTATCAAAGCGGAAAATTGCGTGTATTATTTTTTTTTCTTAACAAAGTAACTTAAACCTCATCCCCGGTGCGTGCCAGACCGCCACATACACAAATTCTCTCTGCCCACGGACAGGGTCTCCTTTGTATATGCACGGCGTCTCATTTACAACATGCATTTCGTTTACAACATCATACATCAACCATCAACCATACAATAGGCATACCTCGTCAAACAGAGTATAGTAATTTAACTAATGTTTTAAAAGACCGGTGTCCACTCGACACCTTGTTATTCTTTTTTTCAAGCGAGTTATTAAAGCGGCATCAACGTTTAGAAAGGATAAAACCAGCGGTTGCAAAACCCGTGCCCACACGGCACTTCGTTTTGAGAAAACATTTTCGAAATCATTTGGTTTATCATGAAAACGTGCCGCGTATGAAAACATCACTAAAAGTATCAAAAGTATAAAAGTACACCTCATCCACAGCGCTAACTAATACATGTCCACGACTAATATGATCCACAAGCAAATTAACTATTTAAAGTATAAGGAAAACGAGATAAAAACCAAGTATCCTGACTACAGTCCTCGCGACGCTGTCTCACCGCCATCCCGGCTAACGCACCTAGTGATACCTGTCACGGAGTGGGTAAAGTCAGTGACAAACAAAGTAGATGTCTAAATATCAATAAGGAGTAAGGAGCAAACCGATTACACCAGAACCTTTCGCTAAAACCCTGTACATAATTAAGCTGGGCACCAACCCCAGATTTATCAATTAAGTTGGGCACCAACCCCAGAGTACCTGTCGGAGAGACTAAAGTCTCCCCTCGTGCGCAAACACCTTTTTAATGCTTTTAACCTCTTCACGGTGCTGGTGTGCTATTTTCAGCAAGCGCGAAGAGGTCCTCACGGCTCCCACCCCTTTGTGAGGCACACGGGTCAAAACGACCATTTCTCCGGAAAAGTACACCCATGCGGAGGCCAATCCGCCTGTGTACGTGCAGCATCCGAAAATGGATTTGCCGAGATCGGCGTGTAGTGAGCACCGCGACCGCAACCGCTTCAATTGTTAGATAAAATACAATTATGCGAAAGGTTAAACTGTCCATCTACTTTGTTAGACAAATTAAGAGCATTTTAATGACGATAGATGCACTTACTGCACTTGTTGCACTTATAGCAACCGTACCCACCTAGTTGAAGAGAAATCGGAACACCTGAATCCTTCGCGCACCCCCGCTGCGCACCTGGACCTAAAGAAAGTCCGCAAGGATAACTATAGTCAAAAACGTGTACTAACATCCCAAAACAAAAGACCCAATTTACTCTTTTCGACGGAAAAGTCCAACACCGTCCGGGTTGACGAAAACCGGAATCCCGCGCCGCCGTCGCCGTCCGTCGGAGCCCCGCGCGGTTCAGAACCGCGCGGCGTGTCTCCGCGGGCGGCGCCCACGCGGCGCGGCGCCTCACGCGGCGAGGCGCCTCACGCGGGTGCTGCCCGTGCGGCGGCCGCGCAGTGCCCGCGCGGGTGCGGCCCCGCACGGCGCCTGCGCGGTGCCCGCGCGGCGCCCGCGCGGTGCCCACGCGGTTGCGGGTCCGCGTGGGTGCTGCCCGCGCGGTAGCCGCGCGGCGCCCGCGCGGTTGCGGGTCCGCGCGGGTGCCGCCCGCGCGGCGCCCGCGCGGGTATAACCCGCGCGGAGCCCGCACGGTGCCCGCGCGGTCCCATCGCCGCTTGCGGCGGCGATCGGCCGTCCGCGATTCTCCTCCGCGCGATGCCCTAGCGGCACCGCGCGCCTCCGCCGTCCGTTCCGTGCCCTAGCATGACGACGATGACGGCGATGGTGATGGATACGACGGAGAAACCCAAGAACTCAAACAAAAAGGATGACGGAAAAATCCCAAATAATTTATAACAATTATTTTACTAACCGAAGATCGACGGGAAGGTTGTCCGGTCGCGTTCTTGCTTTCGGTTCGATGTCCGGGAAGATCGGGCTCCTTCTCTTTCTCCTTTCCCTTTCTTCCGGCTAGGGTTCCGTCTTTTCCTTTTTCTCTTTCTTTCTCTCCTCACCGGTTAGGGTTTTATTTTTCTTTTCTTTTCTTTCCGATAATCGGGATCTCTTATATAGCTCGTATTATATCTTTAATTAATTTCCTCTTTAATTCGTACGTAAGAAAATTCTATTTTCCGTCATCGGATAATTAATTAATTAATTAATTATCCCCTACGGGATAACCCACCTTATCTCCAACGGGTGCAAGATATTTTGCACGGATTCCGATGCATGACTAATCACCGCATCACTAAGAATTCCGTTCCGGGAGATCCCGACATCGGATTTCAGATCAGATCGCACCGTCGGCCATCATTTTCCGCGCTCTATCGCAGAACAATACCAGAACCACACACTGGCCAACTCTTAAGAATTGAATAATTTTATTTCACTTAAAGGCTTAAATAATTACATGTGAGTCAAAAATACCCCTAAGGGCCGGATCACTACAGCTCTGCAACGCTTCTCGAATCCACGATCAGCGCCCAACGCCGAATCCACGGCGTCCAACGTCGAGTCCACGACGTCCGACCGAATCCACGGTCTTCACCCAATAGCACCCTTCGAATCCACGAACGTACCTCGCTCCGAATCCACGAGAGCGGTTGCACCTTGAATCCACAAGGCCACGCGAGTCCACGTGCCGATTTTGGTAAAATCGTTGTTTTTGGTGGTGATGATCCGCCGAATACTTAGATTAGAAATAGATCGGAAATACCATCTAAGTATTCATTAATTTGATTCTACTCAAAATCTGAGTTTGAAAAACCTAGAATCAAATTAATCAATATAGATGAAGAAACATAGAATTTAATCTATTGATTCCCTTTCTTCTCTATATGTGGATTTTTCTATTTCGGTTGTCTTTTTTCGTGTTTCCCTAAAATGAATCGTAGGGTCTATTTATAGGTTAGAAACCATTGGAAGAAGATAAGCATCAAAAACTAACTATTTCTGGAATTTTACAGGACGACGGTCCGGACTGGAATGGGCGGTCCGGACTGTCTCAGCGAAACAGACAATTTCCAGAAAAGACGACATTCGGGGTCCGGACTGAAATCCACGGTCCGGACTGTTCATGCATTTCTTTCAAATTCCACGTTCGGGGTCCGGACTGAAATTCTGCACGAACTAACCTATGTTCGGGGTCCGGACTGTAAAGCCCGATCCGGACTCTGTACATATGGAATGTCCAGTTTTTGATTTTTATGCAATAAAAAATTCATCCAAGTGTTTCTACACTATAAGAAGTATTCGGATCATCAAAATTAATTAATTAAACATACCTGATCCTTTTGAATTATTCTTTCTTGAGATTGAGGTATATGATCCAACTTTCTTCATCTTCAATCTTCAAGGCTTAACCAATTTCACGAAATACGCCAACTCAAATTCCGTAACAGCGGGCCCAGGTAGCCCAGATGTCAGAGGCGATGCGGGGACAGAAAATGAACATAGAGCGCATGATGCGCATGCTTGGACAGAGAGTATTCCCCGTGGTATTGCCAGTAGTACCTCCAGCCGCGACATCGTCGACTTCGACTCAGATCGCACCATTGATGGTGCAAGAGCAGCGAGAGCTTACTGATTAGTTGTTGGATACCAGCCAGTTCCATCCCTCGCAGTTGTCGGGGCAGAGTTTGGAGCCTTGGGAGGTTAAGAACAGGATTGCTGCTATGGAAAAGCTATTTGAGAACTTGTTCATCCAAGAGAAGTATCAGGTGCATTTGGCTACGCACCTTTTGGAAAAGGACGTCGAGGTTCGGTGGCGTCGAGTTCATCCCGTTGGACCACCGGGAGTGCAGTTGATGACTTGGAGTGAGTTTCGTGCTTTGCTGCTCGGGGTCTTCTTTCCCGACAGTGTAAAGCAGAAACTGGAAGGGGATTTGAGACGCCTGTAGCAGGGGAGTCGACCTCTTCAGGATTGTGTTCGCAAGTTTCTGCGATTGTTGAGCAGTGTGCCCCATGTTGCCCAGGATGAGGCCAAAAAGTTGATCTGTTTGAGAGGGGACTGCATCAGGATATCTATCACTTCGTGCATTCTCAGCGAGCACCGACTTTAGATGCAGCGATTGTGCATGCTCGATGGATTGATCGAGGATCAGTGATCACGTTCAAGAGGGACGAAGAGCGAGGGACCAGCTCCGGAGAGAGACGTCCAGTATCGCCTGATTTTGGGACAGTCGAGTGGATCGAGGTTGCCATGATTCCAGTCTCAGGGTCATGGGTCTCAGAGGAGACAAAGACAAGGAGGTTCTCGACAGTCGAGGCATTAGCAGTAGTGTCAGGTTGAGTGTGTCATTTGCGGTGGGCCGCATTCATTGCCATAGTGTGACCTCAGGAAGGGGCGATGTTTTTCATGTGGATAGTCAGGACATTTCAGGCAGAGTGTCCCAGTGTTGTGCTCATGGTTTTGCCGCTTGTGACGGCACCCCCACTACCCCTTCAGGATGAAGAGGTTCATTCGATTTACCGGTAGGCTGATAGAGCCGTGATGCCAAGGCAGATAGATCGATGGCCACCAGTATCTAGTGGATGAGATTGTGCAGTCGGTTAGAGGGCGCCAGGATAGTAGATCGCGTCTTACCAGGTGTAGTTTTCTTTATGATCGTCGGAGTTAGAGCATGTTTTATGCCGACACCGTTGGTGCGTGTTTTAATAAAACAGGGGTAGCTTCGCGTGGGCCAGAGATGGGACTGTTGGCTTGTGCACGTGAGGATCAGGTTCCAGATCACGTATAGCACATGGATGAGTGTTGCCAGTCCTGCCCAGTGCAGATAGGACCTTGGATTTGATCCATTGAGTTGTTAGTCCTACATCAGCTCCGAGATGTTGATATGAGGTTGGATAGGGATTGGTTATCCCAATGTTATGCTATCATGGATTGTCGAGAGTGGACAATGGCCCTCCGTGGACCTGGTTAGGAGGAGTATGTTTATAGAGGATGCTAGAGCACGACAGAGGTTGAGTCGTGGTCGTATCGCTTTGTTAGCGACTGTAGAGGAGGTGGCTACGGCGGCACCGGGACTAAAGAATATCCTTATCGCCCGTGTGATCCCGGGTGAGAATCTACCTGATCTGATATTGAAGCCGCCGTTTAGTGAGATTGAAATTGAGATAGTGATTGACGTGGTTTTGGAAACCGCGTCGACTTCGGCAGAACCTCTTGGAGTATCACCCGTGAGATTGAGAAAGAGAGCTGATAGCGCAGTTGCGGGATCTGATGGATCGAGAGGTCTGTGTGACCTAGTGCCACGACGTGCGAATACGACAGTGAGGATCCGAGAGATTGATACTTGGGTTTGATGCCACACCGTTGATACACGGTGGTGATGCCACGCCGTTGGGATGCGGTGGTGATGCCATGCCGTTGGTATACGGTAGTGATGCCACGTTGTTAGCATACGACAGTGAGAGTTTTATTGTGATTCGAGCACAGACAGGTTAGGGGTTGTATTCCGGCAGTTGCTCTTTTGTGAGGCAGGTATATATATATGGAACCACGCAGCCGAGGACTATGCCCAGATGGCATTCGGGACACGGTAGGGGGATTATGAGTTTACAGTGAGGTCAATGGGATTGACTAATGCCCTATCGCCTTTATGTATCGAGGAATGGTGTATTCCAGCGGTATTCGGACGGGTTGGTAGCAGTACCCGTCGTGGATATTTGGATTTATTTTCTAGGTGACATCGACCATGAGGAGCACTTGAGGATAGTGCTGCAACTTCTAAGAGAGAATAAGTTGTTTGCCAAGTTGAGAGAGTATGCATTTTGACTTCGGAAGGTTTTGTTGTTAGGCCATGTGATTTCCGCTGCAAGAGTGACAGTGGACCCAACGAAGAGTGATGCCGTTCGAGTTGGGCCTAGACCTATAATAGTGACAGAGGTCAGAAGCTTTTGGACTAAGCAGGGCCAGTATAGCTTCGAGGAGTTAAAGCTGAGAATGATATCCGCGTCAATGTAGATGATTGCCAGTGATAGAGAGAGAATTGAGTTATCCATCGACCCCTGAACCTGAAGTACTTGGTTACTCAGGAGGAGTTTGGTTTGAGGCAACGCCGGTGGATAGAGTTATCAAAGATGTATGATTGATATTATAGTATTATTCCGGCGAGGACATTATGGTCAGGTACGCCTTGTCTAGGCGGGCAGTGCAACCTTGGAATGAGGTGATCAATAAGTGGATGCCACTTTTGGAACATGGAAATTGAGAGTTAGGGGTTGAGCGTTGTTCCCGATGTTGAACTTCTTCCCCTGTGGATGGTTGTGAGAGTGTATTGGTGGATTTGAGAATGTATTTAAGGAACTTTGAACATTTTGGTTGCTAAGGAGCAACGGAGGTGTTATGCCAATTGGAGGCTTGGAGTTTGGTTTTGGAGACCATGATTTTTGTAAGCCACTATCCGCAGGGATATGTAGATTCGAGATTACGCGGGGAGTTTGGTCCGCGAATATTTTTATCTGGCTGGAAAGGTATATTTGACCCCTTGCATATTTTGGATTCCACTTCTTTGGAGTTGGACGAGGATTTGAGCTATTAGGAGCGACCGATGCAAATCCTTGCTAGTGAGGCAGAAGAATTATGCAGTCGGGTGATACCTTTGGTGAAGGCCCAATTGAGCCATCATGATGAGAGAAAGGCCACATGAGAGCCTGAGGATGAGTTGAGGATCTCCTATCCCCATTTGATTGAGGCACACTCCTGAGTTATGGATTTATTTCTGGTTTCGAGGACGAAACCCTTTTAAGGAGGGGAGAGTGTAGAGTACCGGGACTTCGTATAGTGCACCGACCTCGCAAGATGGCGTGGTCCGCGAATATTTTTATCTGGCTGGAAAGGTATATTTGACCCCTTGCATATTTTGGATTCCACTTCTTTGGAGTTGGACGAGGATTTGAGCTATTAGGAGCGACTGATGCAAATCCTTGCTAGTGAGGCAGAAGAATTATGCAGTCGGGTGATACCTTTGGTGAAGGTCCAATTGAGCCATCATGATGAGAGAAAGGCCACTTGAGACCCTGAGGATGAGTTGAGGATCTCCTATCCCCATTTGATTGAGGCACCCTCCTGATTTATAGATTTATTTCTGGTTTCGAGGATGAAACCCTTTTAAGGAGGGGAGAGTGTAGAGTACCGGGACTTCGTATAGTGCACCGACCTCGCAAGATGGCGTGGTCCGCGAATATTTTTATCTGGCTGGAAAAGTATATTTGACCCCTTGCATATTTTGGATTCCACTTCTTTGGAGTTGGACGAGGATTTGAGCTATTAGAAGCGACCGATGCAAATCCTTGCTAGTGAGGCAGAAGAATTATGCAGTCGGATGATACCTTTGGTGAAGGTCCAATTGAGCCATCATGATGAAAGAAAGGCCACTTGAGAGCTTGAGGATGAGTTGAGGATCTCCTATCCCCATTTGATTGAGGCACCCTCCTTAGTTATGGATTTATTTCTGGTTTCGAGGACGAAACCCTTTTAAGGAGGGGAGAGTGTAGAGTACTGGGACTTCGTATAGTGCACCGACCTCGCAAGATGGCGTGGTGCAGAGAAATCACCTTGGGCATGTTCTATTTGTGTTTTCAGATGAGTCCGGGTTGTTTCGGATTGACGCGGAAGCCCCAGCTTGAATCGGCATTTTCAGGGCATTGCGTGCGCGCCTGTAGAGTATTGGATTGGGTAGAGTACCGACTCCGCAGTGGTGCGCAAAAAAATTGGAAAATATTTGGGACATGTGTATTTTATGTTTACAGTGGAGTTCGGGATGTACCGGATCGACGCGGAAGCCTTTAGATGGAAAAGTGAGTTGTCGGCGTCGAATTGGTGAGCCCCAGCTTGGCTCAGCATTTTTGGGGCATTGCGTACCAGAATGCAATGTTTGGTACCGGAACCAATTGCTTTGGAGAAAAACCGAGGGACTTCGGTTTGGGGAAAAGCTTCAAAAATTTTCTCTGTCCCTGGGTACCGGTACTGGGAAGTGGGTACCGGTACGCCAGTGTTGTTTTGGCTTGAGTACCGGAACGCAAGTGTGGGTACCGGTACTCAATGAGGATTTTGGCTTGGGTACCGGTGCGTTGAGGAGGGTACCGGTACTCAATGGTGGATACAGCAGAGTTCGTTTTCGGTTTGAGATTTTTGAGTTTAGGTACCGGTACGGGGACCCGTGTACCGGTACTCAGCCTACAGAATTTGGAATTTCGAGGGTAAAAGAGTATTTTCACTTCCCACCTACCCCCCCTGCACCGCATTAACTCCCTCTTCCCTTTAAAAGGTAACCCCTCCTCCTCCTCTCTTCGCTGCTGGAACTAGAGAAAGAAACGAAAGAGAGAAAGAATAAGAGGAAGAGAAGAAGAGAAAGAAAGAGAAGGATTGAGAGAGTGAGTTAGAGAGGGAGTGTGTCACGCCCCGGGGTTTCCACATGCGGAAGAAACGTCACCGTTTAGCTCTCAAATTTGGCATATATTTTTTTTTTGAAATCAATCTTCCCCAGTGCGTGCCCAGACCCACCGTATATACAAATTCACTCTGCAGACGAACAGAGTCTCCTTTGTATATGCACGGCGTCCTGACTACAAAGTCCATAATATCATACCTTTAACCACACTAGTTCAACCATCGAATACATACAACCATTTTCCATAAGTAATAAAGAGGCAGACTATTTTTGAAAGGACAAAACCGCAGGGTTTTGAAAGCGGTGCCCACACGACACCCTAGTTTTACAAAGCCATTTCGAAATCCATAAATACACAGGGTTTTGAAAACGGTGCCCACTCGGCACCTATGTTTACCAAAACTATTTCGAAACCCATAAATCCACAGAGTTTTGAAAACGGTGCCCACTCAACACCAATGTTTTTCAAATCCTTTTCGCAATGTTTTCTTTCCTTTTCCTTTTCTTTTTGTTTGAAAAACGGCCAACTATCCAACAGTAACTAAACATGCATCCACAGAGTACTCTAATGAATTCAACGTCCAAGTCAACCCCACAAAAATATCACACCCACATAGCCACTAACAGAGAATGAAATGAGCAAAAGAAGAACTAACCGCAGTCTGTAGCCTCGAAGGGCCGATAGACCTCTCATCGCGGCATCACCGTCGCCCTAGCTCTCACCCCTGACTGAACCTGTCACAGAGTGGGGAGTCAGCGACACAAGATACAACGTATGAAAAGCAAACTGTAATAAAAGCCAGAGCAACCGCCCTCATCATCGTGCAATCGACCGTAAAATGCAATAAGGGCTAAAAGTAAGGCAAACCACGGTAACCAGAGCAACCGTCCTCCTCAATCACCATCAACAACAATCACACCCTGCACCAAGCAAAACCGGGCACCTTTCCCGACCACCGCACCGAGCCCCTGCCCCGGTGTCCCCCGCCGAGCACCTGCCTCGGCCGCCGAGCACCTGCCTCGGCATCACCGCTCACACCCCCCACCTATGAGGGCCCCCTTTCCTAACGTCACCGTCACGTGGGGTACACGGATCAACGTACCACTTTTTCGGAAAAGCACACCCTTGCGGTGGCCAAACCGCTGGTGTGCGTGTAGCTACCTCGAGCATCGACCGAGCACCAACCTCGGCCTGCCAGACCGAGCACCTACCTCGGTAATCACCCAGAACATGATGTATCATCGAGCACCACGACCCTCAGTCGACATAAATATGATGATAATAAACACATCATGTCACGCCCCGGGGTCGATACCGTGACCTGGGCTCGCCAACAGATCCGCCACCTATGTAAAAACCCACATAGGCGAAGCGTCTAACCTGCAAAAGATAGTGCTATAGCTATGCAAATATCAGAGCGGAAAATAAGATGTTGTAAAATAAAAAATCTAATCACTGCATAACCTGAAATAAAGTACAATATCCATCTCCTCAAATACAGATAATCACCATACAATGCCCTCAATACAGCATCTCTCAACTAGGAAAGGGAGATAAACAAAACTATAGTACATCAGTCTCTAGATCAGTCTATCCAAATACAAAAGATCTCTCCCAAAGTAAATAGTAAAATCCAGCTGACAGCTATAAGGAACCTCCACCAGGGGATACAGCTGTTGGGTTATATGTAATAAGGATCTAAATAGGGGAAAAAACACCTAGAGGGGGGTGAATAGGTGTAAACGTATAAACACTCAAAAATCGTTGCGATAAAAACCCAATGCGGAAATAAAGAATAACTCGCAAGATTTTTACGTGGAAAACTCCATCACCGGAGTAAAAAACCACGGGACCGATAACACGGCAGAAATCCACTAGAATTAAAACACGTACAAGGTGATTTACCGTACACACTTACGACTCAACCTTTTCCATACGCTCCTAGAGGATCTTCTCCGCTCGCTCCGCGACGCTTCTCGAATCCACGATCTGCGCCCAACGCCGAATCCACGGCGTCCAACGTCGAATCCACGACGTCCGACCGAATCCACGGTCTTCACCCAATAGCACCCTTCGAATCCACGAATGTGCCTCGCTCCGAATCCACGAGAGCGGTTGAACCTTGAATCCACAAGGACACGCGAATCCACGCGCCGATTTTTTGGGTAAATCGTTGTTTTTGGTGGTGATGATCCGCCGAATACTTAGATCAAAGATAGATCGGAAATACCATCTAAGTATTCATTAGTTTGATTCAACTCAAGATGTGAGTATGAAAACCTAGAATCAAACTAATCAATATAGATGAAGAAACATAGAGTGTTCTCTAATGATTTCCTTTCTTCTCTATAGGTGGATCTAGAGCCGTATAAGATGATATATGAAAATGACGGCTATTTGGATTAACCCTAGAAAAAGAGTCATAGGGTCTATTTATAGGTTAGAAACCCTAGGAAGGAGATAAGAATCAAAAACCTAACATTTCTGGAAATTTTACGAACGGCGATCCGGATCGGATTAGCTGTGATCCGGATCGTCGTAACGAGTCAGGCAATTCCAGAAAAACGAAGGTTCGGGATCCGGATCGAAGTGCTTGATCCGGATCGTTCATACAGTTCACCAAACATCAACGTTCGGGATCCGGATTGCGAAGCCTGATCCGGATCGTTCAAGGAAGATGGTAAACTCAGTGTTCGGGATCCGGATCAAGAGAGGCTACGATCCGGATTGAACTGGTGTATGAACGAACCACCTTCGGGATCCGGATCGAACAACCTGATCCGGATCCTGAACATGTCCTAAGTCCAGTTTTTGATTTTTATGCAATGAAAGATTCTTCCAAGTGTTTCTACACTACAAGAAGTATTCGGATCACACAAAATCTTTAGTTAAACATACCTGATCCTTTTGAATTCTTCTTTCTTGAGATTGAGTTAAATGATCCAACTTTCTTCACCTTCAATCTTCAAGACTTGAGACTTTCACGAAACTACGCCAACTCAAATTCCGTAACAATCTCCCCCTTTGGCGGTTTCGTGACAAAACACAGATCCACTCAAGAAAATTCAAAAAGATATTTTTGTTGCTATCACCATACAACAAAAATTTACAATGGAGATCCGAAAATTTAAAAACATGAGATAAACTCCTAAAACAGACTCTAGACTTAGACATCTGTACTCTCTTCACAAAGAAATCATTCTTGACAAAAAGAGATCGTTAGATACCTCAAGAATATTTAGCATTCAAAACCTAGTACAGAGATAGAGTTTATCTGATCATCATGACATTTGAGAATTCAGATATGTAAGAAAATCATAGTCAAAAACCAACATATCTTCTATGCAATTAAAAACCAAATGTCACAAAATGTTAGTCCAACATCAACTTGTTAGTCATAATACATGCCCAAATAGTTAGTCGAATAGTTAGTAGAGACATGCAAACAATCACAAGATAAAAACCAAAGTTGAAGTTGAAGTGATACTTACCTTGATGTATATAAAATTTTCACATCATCATTGTTCAATCATTCACATCATCATTGTTCAATCATTGTTCTGTTCTCAGTCATCATTGTACCTTGATGTTATACAAATCACATCATCATTCAATCATTGTTCTGTTCTCAGTCATCATTGTTCCTTGATGTTAATTGTTCAGTTCTCAGTCATCATTGTTCCTTGATGTTATACAAATCACATCATCATTCATTGTTCAAGTTCTCTAAACTCTCTCCCCCTTTTTGTCACAAACAAAGCCAAAATTACCAAAAGTGGAGAGAATCGTTAACAGTTCAAGTTGGAGAACTAAAGACTAAAACTAAAACTTAAAAACCTGCACAAAAGAAAGATCTAAACATATGCATAATAAACAGAAATTGGAAGGATACGGATTATTCAGACTCGTCTGAACTGATACAGCCGAGAATTTGGAATATCTTCTTTAATCGCTTGTTCATTGATGATTGATTCTTATTTACCTTCTTTATTTCTTCCTTTACCTCAATTAGTTCATTTGATATACGTTCTTGCTCGTTGGAGAGCCTTTGCTGTTCTTTATAGATTGAGGTAACAGATGCATCATCATCAGAAGTTGATTGCGGTGTTTGTTGTGCCGGAGGTGCTGGTTGGACTGGAGGAGCTGCTGCCGGTGCAGAGGTTGTCGCTTGTTGTTGTTGTGCTCGTTGCCGGTGAGGAGGTATGAAGGGTTCATCTGGCTTCGTCGAGAGAGACTTTACAATTGTTGTCTCATTAATGGTGCCCAAACTGTACATGTATGAGCTTGCGCTTGTATCGACTTTAAACTTTCTAAGGATGCGCATGATAATCATTGGGTACGGTAGTCTTTCTGTGGGATGAGAGTGTTCCACATACCGTGCCATCCTTGACCAAATGAGATAGGGAATATTCAAGTTTGCTCCCATCATTGCGGCCGGGTTTCCAAGAAGATAAAGGTATAACATTCTGTCCCATCGAAGAACCTTCGTATTCATGTTGGGAAGAATGTTGTAGCAGACAATGAAGTTTATATACCGATACTCTGGTCGAAGCTCTTTAGAGAAAACAGAATTTCCGGTCGACCGAGTATTTGGAAGACAAATTCCATTAAGTACAGCTCTCCAGGAGTTGTCGTTGAAGCTTTGAGTTTTTAGGTAATGGAGTCCATCAGCTCTGGCTGTCATACCTAGCACAACTCCAATCAGCTGGGGTGTGACTTTGATTTTGATATTTTTAACCAAAGTGTGAAATTCTCGACGTCCATCCTCGTGATCAATCAGACTTGCAGCGTTCTGATAAAACATTCGAACTGAGTGTGGACAGTACCCAGTAGTCTCAGGGAAGTTGCAAATTTGAGCAAGACCAACTTGGTCAAACAAAGTCCCAAAAGCTACAGATCGTTCCTTCATTGGTTTGACATTGACATGTCTCTCGCCAATGCATTCCCTCTTCTCAAAATCCTTGATTCTTTCGGAGCTGATGAAGTCTTGTGGAGGAGGCTGCCTAGCAACTGGTTCCTCAATGGTAATTCCCTGAGCACTGCCTCTTTTTCTTGCACCGGTTTTTTTTTTTGTTCCAATTGGACTTGGTTCCATAGGGGCTTTTCCTTTTTCAGCTGCAGCAGGCTTTGAAGCTTCAGCAGTTGTTTTCCCTTTGGAGACAATGGGAGCAGCTTGCTCGATGTCGATGTTATCCCAGTCGATCGACTCCGTCTCTGATTCAGTGTCGGAATCATCCTTGGTCTTCTTCGCTTTCTTAGCCTTCTTAGGCTTGACAGTATCCTTGGTATGAACCATGGCAGCAAGTAGGAAAACAATCCAAGTGATCACCATTTTGATTGCTAGTGAGAAATGTATCCTGTGAAGATCAACTCAAGAACACATGAAAAATTGTTAATTTTCAAAAAGTTGGAAAAATTGTACCCAAACAATCATAATCATGTAGAGAGACTAAGAATCAAATTAGTTTTGCAAAAGGACTTTTAAAAATAGATCAATTGCATGATTTTCGAAAATCCTCATTATATGCCCTAAAACCGAAATTTTAGAAATCGAAGCCTAAAAATCCGTTAATCAGGAGAATACCTAGCATATAATCAAAACTAATCTACCCAGAGATCTTATTTCAAAAGAAATTTGATCAAAAACCATCCACAAACAAAGTTGATCCAAGAATTTCATCACGTTTGAGGAGGAATAGAGAAAAACGGTGAAAAAACCGAGATTTTGATCAATAAAACTTACTTGGAGTTGAAGAACTTGAGTTTGAAAGCTTCCAAGAAGGGTGAAATCTAGAGAGAGAAGCTCTGGAAACTTTGGTGTTACGGAATTTGAGTTGGCGTAGTTTCGTGAAAGTCTCAAGTCTTGAAGATTGAAGGTGAAGAAAGTTGGATCATTTAACTCAATCTCAAGAAAGAAGAATTCAAAAGGATCAGGTATGTTTAACTAAAGATTTTGTGTGATCCGAATACTTCTTGTAGTGTAGAAACACTTGGAAGAATCTTTCATTGCATAAAAATCAAAAACTGGACTTGGGACATGTTCAGGATCCGGATCAGGTTGTTCGATCCGGATCCCGAAGGTGGTTCGTTCATACACCAGTTCAATCCGGATCGTAGCCTCTTGATCCGGATCCCGAACACTTAGTTTACCATCTTCCTTGAACGATCCGGATCAGGCTTCGCAATCCGGATCCCGAACGTTGATGTTTGGTGAACTGTATGAACGATCCGGATCAAGCACTTCGATCCGGATCCCGAACCTTCGTTTTTCTGGAACTGGCTGACTCGTTACGACGATCCGGATCACAGCTAGTCCGATCCGGATCGCCGTCCGTAAAATTTCCAGAAATGTTAGGTTTTTGATTCTTATCTCCTTCCTAGGGTTTCTAACCTATAAATAGACCCTATGATTCTTTTTCTAGGGTGAATCCACTGTGAATCGAAATAGCCGTCATTTTCATATATCATATTTTACGGCTCTAGATCCACATATAGAGAAGAAAGGAAATCATTAGAGAATACTCTATGTTTCTTCATCTATATTGATTAGTTTGATTCTAGGTTTTCATACTCACATCTTGAGTTGAATCAAACTAATGAATACTTAGATGGTATTTCCGATCTATCTTTGATCTAAGTATTCGGCGGATCATCACCACCCAAAACAACGATTTACCCCAAAAATCGGCGCGTGGATTCGCGTGTCCTTGTGGATTCAAGGTTCAACCGCTCTCGTGGATTCAGAGCGAGGCAAGTTCGTGGATTCGAAGGGTGCTATTGGGTGAAGACCGTGGATTCGGTCGGACGTCGTGGATTCGACGTTGGACGCCGTGGATTCGGCGTTGGGCGCAGATCGTGGATTCGAGAAGCGTTGCGGAGCGAGCGGAGAAGATCCTCTAGGAGCGTATGGAAAAGGTTGAGTCGTAAGTGTGTACGGTAAATCACCTTGTACGTGTTTTAATTCTAGTGGATTTCTGCCGTGTTATCGGTCCCGTGGTTTTTTACTCCGGTGATGGAGTTTTCCACGTAAAAATCTTGCGTATTATTTTTATTTCAGCATTGGGTTTTTATCGCAACGATTTTTTGAGTGTTTATGCGTTTACACCTATTCACCCCCCTCTAGGTGTTTTTTCCCCTATTTAGATCCTTATTACATATAACCCAACAAGTGGTATCAGAGCGGGAATAGGGTTGTAAACAATGGTTGAAGGTGGAAACATCAACCGACCCCCGTTCTTCGATGGAACAAATTATGCGTACTGGAAAGTACGGATGAAAGCCTTTTTAATTTCCATCGACGAACGGGTGCGGCAATCGATTGAATTAGGATGGACTAATCCAACTGAATTTATTGGTGATGTTCGCACCTTAAAACCTAGGTCGAAATGGACCAAGGAAGAGTTAGATTCATCTTCTTACAATGGCAAGGGAATTAATGCTATCTTTAATGCCTTATCTCAAACTGAATTCTCTCGCGTCTCGGCATGTGAGACTGCGAAAGAAATCTGGGATGTTCTTCAGGTTACACATGAGGGAACTAACCTCGTGAAGATTCAGAAACTGCAAATGCTTACGAGCAAGTTTGACTCTATCTTAATGGCAGAAAATGAATCTTTCACGGACTACTATACACGATTGCAAGACATCGTAAACTCATGTGCTAATCTGGGAGAGAAGATTCCAGAATTTAAGATTGTAAGAAAGATCTTAAGAACTCTTCCTGAACAATTTCGCCCAAAGGTTACTGCCATTGAAACTATTAAACACCCGGACGAAATACGTGTAGAAGAATTAGTTGGTTCATTACAAACTTATGAAATGACATTTACTACTAACAATTCTTCTGGAAAGGCATCCACTTCTAAGTCTTCAGGTTATGCGTTGAAAACAACTAAGGAAGAAGATGCGGATACGTCCTCCTCAGACGATGACGAGAACCTTTCTATGGAGGAATTTGAGAAGCAGCTCGCTCTCTTGACAAGGAAGTTTCGCCGCAACTTTCGAAGTGGTAATTCAAGCAAATCTCCATCCTTCGGAAAGTCGAACAAAGGCAAGGGTACTTTAGGTTACAAGTCAAGAAAGCAAGAGAACTTCTCAAAGGATAAGAAAAGTTCAGAAGGACAACTACAATGCTTCAAATGTCGAGGCTACGGCCACATTGCAACGGAATGTCCTAACAAGTATCCGGCAAAGAAGAAGGCGATGCAAGTCGTCACTTGGGATGACAACTCAACGTCAAATGAGTCGTCTTCGAGTGATGAAGAAAAGAGCTCCACCGCATTCCACGCGTCCGTATCTTCACCCTTCATGTGCTTTATGGCAAATACATCTGAGTCGTTGTCCAACTCCACTGTTGAAAAGAACGCAACGGACAACGAATCGGATGATTCGGAAGGTGAAGAATTTGCTCTAGCCTATCACAGATCTTTACGGGATTTAAAGAAACCGGCTAAGCAAAACAAGGGGTTGAGAGGGAGATTGCAGGATCTCGAAGAAGAAGTAAAAAGGGTAACTTCTCTCTCGACCGATCTTGAAGTGGAAAGGGATAAACTGATAAAAGAAAATGTTTCCCTTCAAGAGTCCAATGAGCAACTCGAGAAGAACTATATAGATATGGTGAACAAAGCGAACTATTTCTTGAAGCTCTACGGCGAGGCCCGACGGGAAAAATTGGAAATGACAGAGACCATTTGCCAACTCAAGGATGACTTACAGCAATTCTCTTTAGGAAGGAGTAAGTTGGATAAACTTCTTGGTCTTGGTCAAACAAACAAGTTCGGCCTCGGATACAATCGAACTGAAGACAATTTTAGTTCGGTTGGGACAGTCTTTGTGCCTCAGTCGGTATCTCCTCCTCCGACACCGGAAATCATGACAACCAACGACAACAAGCCTACTTCATCCTCTTCAGAATCGTCAAGCACAAAGGTATGTTTTCATTGTAATTTTGCAGGGCACATTGGAAGAAATTGCAAGATTGGAGCTCAAAGATCAAATCAACCACATCTTGCAACTGCTACCAATAAGTTCACTCCATGGAATTCAAAGAAGGATTTTCCTAAAGAAAAGGACATTGGTAGTACTTCAAACAAGACGATGACAAAAGAAAAAGACCAATCTTGCAAGACGTCTTCATCAAGGAAAACTTTTCAACCATTGCCAACATACTCCAAAACTCAAAAGGTTTGGGTATGCAAAGGTGAAACCCCTCCTTGTCTTTAATCGTTCTTCGATTAAATCTTGTGTAGTTTATGTATACTACTTTCTTTTCTTCTTTTTCTTTTGGCCGACGCGTCAACCATCTTTGGGAGGTAAATGGTACATTTTTTTATTGGTTGATGATTTCTCTCGGTTTTCATGGGTAGCATTTTTTAAAAGAGAAAGCTGATACGTTTGACTCTTTTCATGAGATTTGCCATCGTATTATGATTGAAAAGAATGAAAAGATCATTCGTGTTAGAAGTGATAGAGGTGGAGAATTCATAAATTCAAAATTCATTGATTTTTGCAATTCAAATGGAATTAAACATGAATTCTCGGCACCCTATACACCTCAGCAGAATGGTGTTGTTGAGCGCAAGAACAGGGTTGTTCAAGAGATGGCGCGTGTGATGCTTCATAGCCGGAATTTACCGCTACATTTTTGGGCTGAAGCCGTGAACACCGCTGTTTATGTCATTAATGGAGTTTACTTGCGCCCAGGAACTTTAAATACACCATATGAGCTGTGGTTTAGTAGAAAACCCAATATCAAATATTTTCGTGTCTTCGGGAGTCGATGTTACATTTTACGTGACCGTGAAAATCTTGGAAAGTTCGACTCTCGAAGTGATGAAGGGATCTTTTTGGGTTATTCTACGAATAGCAGAGCATATCGAGTATTTAACATTGAATCTAAGACGATCGTAGAATCTATAAATGTTAAAGTAGATGAAGCTTTTCACTTTGAAACTGGAAAATCTACCCTCGATATCTCTCTAGATGATGATTCTCCTGCTAGTGCATCTTCTCATAATAATACTTCCAATATTAATGATGCATCTAATGGTTCTTCAAGTTTATCTGATGTGCAGGAATCATCTCATATATCTCCGAGTACTCCGTTTCAACAAACGTTACGAATCTCCAAGGATCATCCGGAATCGAATATTATTGGAGATCCACAAGAAGGAGTCAGAACTCGGAGGCAGTTGGTTTGTGGATTCGCTTGCTACGTATCTTTAATCGAACCAAAGAACATAGATGAAGCTCTTCAGGATGACTACTGGATTAAAGCAATGCAGGAAGAGCTCCATCAATTTGAGCGAAACAAAGTCTGGGAATTAACGAAGCCTCCAAAGCAACACAATGTGATAGGTACCAAATGGATCTTCAAGAACAAGAAAAATGAGGATGGTACTATCATCAGGAACAAGTCACGATTAGTTGCTCAAGGCTACTCTCAAGTAGAAGGTATAGACTTTGATGAAACCTTCGCCCCTGTAGCTAGACTCGAGTCCTTTCGTATACTATTCGCTATTGCTTGTCATTTTAAAATCAAATTATTTCAAATGGACGTTAAGAGCGCATTTCTAAATGGGTTTTTAAATGAGGAAGTTTATGTGGCTCAACCGAAAGGTTTTGTAGATCATAAACAACCTAACCATGTTTTTCGTTTGAAAAAGGCTCTTTACGGTCTGAAACAAGCACCGCGAGCATGGTATGAAAGGTTAACAAAGCACCTTTTGGAGAAGGGCTATACTCGAGGGGGAGCTGATAGGACTCTCTTTGTGAAGCATTATCAAAGCAATTTCATTGTAGCACAAATCTATGTCGATGACATTGTATTTGGCGCAACAAGAGATAACGATGCTTCTAAATTCGCGGAGACCATGGAAAGCGAATTTGAGATGTCCATGATGGGCGAATTGACTTATTTCCTTGGATTGCAAATTAAACAAAATGATGAAGGTATTCACTTGAGTCAATCCAAGTATGCAATGGAGTTGGTCAAAAAGTTTGATCTAGAAAATTGTAAAGATTTTCCGACTCCAATGGGAACTAGCTACAAGGGACTTGGAAGTGAATCACATAGTGAGAATGTAGACGAGAAACTATATCGAAGTATGATTGGAAGTCTACTTTACCTCACGGCTAGTCGCCCGGATATATCTTTTGGTGTTGGGATTTGCGCGAGATATCAATCCGCACCAAAGGAGGTTCACCTGAAAGCGGTGAAAAGGATCATCCGGTATATCAAAGGATCAATTAATTTCGGAATTTGGTATCCTATGGGAACAAGTTTGGATATTGTTGGATACTCAGATGCCGATTGGGCAGGATCAGTGGATGATCGGAAAAGCACGAGTGGTGCATGCTTCTATCTTGGCCATTGCCTTGTTGCATGGCACAGTAAAAAGCAGAACTGCATAGCACTCTCGACTGCCGAAGCGGAATACATTTCAGCTGGAAGTTGCTCAACTCAACTCATTTGGATGAAAAGCGTATTGAGCGACTTCCGCATTTCAGCATCTTCGGTAACAATACTTTGTGACAACACTAGTGCAATTAACATTTCTAAAAACTCTGTGTTGCACTCTAGAACAAAACATATTGAACTTAGATATCATTTTCTTAGAGAGCTAGTTGAATCAAATACTCTTCAACTCTCATATATTTCAACTGAGGATCAATTAGCTGACATTCTAACAAACCTTTGGATCAAAAACGTTTTATTCATTTACGAAAAGCAATTGGGATGCTTTCCTTGAAATAATCTTCTTTTTGAAATCTTTGCTTAGGATAGGTTTTGTATTTGTTTTTGTTTTGTTCATTATCTATGTTTGTACATAGGACATTAATTGAGCATAGATCATAATTGACTTTAATTGCATCTTTTCGCACATTTAGAAATTTATTATGCTTTTGCCATCATAATATTTCACTGTTGCAATGATCATTTATGTTAATTAAATCATCTTCTAAAGTGATCAAAGTCAATTTCTCTCTCTCTATGATCTCTTGGTATAGTCATTATCTTATTTGACTGCTTAGTCGAGTATGAAATCGAGATCAATATTTGGTTGAATACTTTATATCTTAAATAATTGATAGCCAATTGAGGGGGAGTCTTAGAAAAGGTAAAATGCTCAAAAGATGTGGAAAGAGTTACATCCCAATGAGGAGTGTGAAAACTACCACCACATGGAGGAAAGAGCTACCACCTCGGTCGTCCGAGTATTGTGTGCAGCTACCACATGTATACCAAGCATGGTTGTTCAAATTTTTGATTAAGTAAAATGCATGTTGAAATACTTGACTCCGTCAAATTTCAAGGTTGGTATAAGGTGGGTTTTTAATGAAAGATGCTCAAAGAGCCACTCTCTTCAACAGATTGTCTAGATACATTATCTACTATATTTGGGATTTCAAACATCTATTGATCTTTGTATTTCATTTTCTTTACTGAATTGATGATTTGATAAAGGCATTACTCATAAGATCAAGTTAGATGTGATTGAAGGTGTTCAACTTTAAGGGATTTAATTCTTGTAAATTCTCGTTTCATTTTTGGATATTATTGATAGATTTGGCATAATCTAATTCTTGTTGTATGAAACGATGATTTTTGTTTAAAGTTGATACACATTTATGCTTACAATCTTTTTCTGGTTTTTCTTGAATTTCTCTAAAATTTTCTAAAGAAAAAGTTGGGGCCGATCCGGATCGGGCTAGATGATCCGGATCCCGAACGCAGGAATTCTTCTGCGGGCTGACGATCCGGATTGTATCTGCCGATCCGGATCCCGAACGCAGTTTCTCACTGCGGGTAGCCGATCCGGATCGCAAGCACGGGATGATCCGGATCGCGGCTAGGGTTTTATAAAGAACAAAAGGGTTTTGATTTCTTTACTCCAATCTTTTGTTCCAAAGTTTCCAGAGCCTCTCTCTCTAGATTTCATCCTTCCTGGAAGCTTTCAAACTCAAGTTCTTCAACTCCAAGTAAGTTTTATTGATCAAAATCTCGGTTTTTCACCGTTTTTTCTCTTTTTCTCCTCAAACGTGATGAATTTCTTGGATCAACTTTGTTTGTGGATGGTTTTTGATCAAATTTCTTTTGAAATAAGAACTCTGGGTAGATTAGTTTTGATTATGTGCTAGGTACTCTCCTGATTAACGGATTTTTAGGCTTCGATTTTCTAAAATTTCGGTTTTAGGGCATATAATAAGGATTTTCGAAAATTATGCAATTGATCTAGTTTTAAAAGTCCTTTTGCAAAACTAATTGATTCTTAGCTTCTCTACATGATAATGATTCTTTGGATACAATTTTTCATTTTTGAAAACTAAGAATTTTTAGTGTTCTTGAGTTGGTTTTCACAGGACACCTTCTTAACTCAAGCACTTTGATCAATGGCACTCTCTTGGTTAATCCTGTTACTGGTCACAATGGTGCACAAGAGTACATCTGTAAAAGAGAAACCGGATTTTTCAACAGGAGATAAGACAACCGAAGGCAGGGAGGACAGCTCAGAGTACGATACGGAGAATGGGATGAATTCTTCAAAGATGTTCAACAGAAGATTGATGAGGAAAACAGGAAATCTGTCAAAGGCAAAAGGCTTATGAAATCTGCATCAAACAACTAAGCAATATACAGACGAAAGAATGTCCTAAGAAGTGAAAGTTATCATAGTGGGCTTCTTACTAGAGCTCGCTCACTCTCTGGGGTTCTACAAACTGAATCTCCATGGGTTAAGGGTTGGATGCACCATCTGCTTCTAGACAGCATCCATCACACTCGAAAAGACAGGGTACAGACGCTGCTGTATTGGAATCGCTTCGCCAGGAACAACAAAGACTCTCTGCTGCACAAGAGAGGATATCGAAAGAACTTCAGCAAATTTCCTCTGAACACAAGAAGATCAAGAGAAGTGTTCAACTATTTCGACAATGCTTAAAGGGATTTTGAGCAAGCTGAGTTGTACCAGCTCCGACTCCTCCGACTGAACTGCACCTTCCTTTTCTTTTTGTGCAGGATTTTGACTTTAGGATTTAGTTTTATACTTACTTTAGCGTAGTTCTCAGGTTTTACGTTTTATTGGAAACTTTTCACTCTCCTAACATTTCGTAGTCTTAACTACATTTTGGCTTTGTTTTGTGACAAAAAGGGGGAGAGAGTTTAGAACAATGATTGGAACAATGAACAATGATTGTGAAAATCTTGATGATGAAGATTTTGTATACATCAAGGTAAGTATCTCTTCAACTTTGGTTTTCATCTTGTGATTGTTTGCATGTCTCGACTAACTATTCGACTAACTATTTGGGCATGTAAGTATAACTAACAAGTTGATGTTGGACTAACATTGTGTGACATTTGGTCTTTAGTTGCATAGAAGATATGTTGGTTTTTTGACTATGATTCTCTTACATTATCTGAATTCTCAATGTCATGATGATTAGATAAACTCTATCCTCTGTACTAGGTTTTGTATGCTAAATATTCTTGAGGTATCTAACGATCTCTTTTTG